>JALIZH010014227.1:0-142860 GCA_030522465.1 Rhipicephalus appendiculatus | reverse complement strand
ATTATAAAATAAATACGCGATTGCAAAAGTTTTCGCTGTCATTATCATAACCTACCTTATATGTACTACGCATTTCTGGCCAATTCCGCCCGAGTCAAATTTCGTTGCAGTTGGCCTTTAAGCGTTTGATGAGGCATCTAAGGCTTTCGCCTTAATAATGCGACAGAAGCCGTACATCATCTATAGTTGATGCATTCAAACACTGTGGTTGTTTCGTTAAGTGTTTGGATGCACCAACCATATTTCGCAAGTGCTCCTTGTGGACGTATCTGACATACGAACTATATGGCTGAAAGAACGAGCAAGCGAATGAATGAACTAGCGTGTCATTGCAAGCTGTTCCTTTGCAAGAGCTCTAAGAGCTCTACTCACGGATGTATACCTTCACACGAAATAGCACGTAAACCATTGCGCGAAGTGGCACGTATTCCTGAGGTTCCTAAACGATGAACGCACCCTACGGCTCGGTAGGTCGTGCACAGTTTGCACAGCTACTTTCGCATCGCAAGTCCACCGACTGATCGGTCAACGTAAAAGAGCCAGAGAAAGATCTCGGTTCAGAAATAAACGAGCACGCAACAAAAACCAACCGAGAGCACCAATCCTAATGTGAGCTTTCGCACTCCACTTTTGTTTATTCAGAACAGCAGCGCCGAATCTCTGAAGTTTCGCAGTCACATTTTCGATCGTCCGTTTGCGTGCATGATGCTAGGCGCACAAGCCAATACCGCGAGCTAGAATCAGTCGGCGCGTCACGTCAATGAGAAAACGTAATCATGTACTGTCGACAACGAAACAGACCCCGCAGATGCGGTAATGAAACGTGAGTGAGAGATGGTGACAAGTAACTGCAACATGTCTACGGCGTTAGAGCGGGCATAGATTAACGCGAAACTCGACGCATACTTATAGTGAGAGACTCGCAACTTACCTCGCAAGGTCGAGTCGGAAATGTTGCCCTGAAGTTCTCACATTCGATTCCATGCAACCAAGTCTTTTGTCGCAACTCGTTGTGCTTAACGGAAGGTATCATGAAGAGCTTTCAGCCTTCGCTAGACTTGTTCTAGTATCAGAAGGCGCGACAGCCGCCCGTGGCAACCAAACAGCGACGTCAGTCTTGGGTGAAAAGTGTTTCACACCACAACGCTGACGGAAGGACAATAGCTTATCCGTAAAACAGATGCGCTGTACACCAGCTAGCCCGCGCTTCGAGAGCAAGGATGGTAGTCGAGAGCGACTATACACAAACGAACGCTGCGTGGGGTCCTACGTGAGGGCATCTGGCCAATACCGACGCGGCGTCAGTGTCGGAGAGGTCGAAGGAGGGTGAAAAGAGAGGAGGGCGCTATTCCCCACATATGTCGCGACTTTACGTAGTTCCAGGGGCTTTATTGCGGGTGGGAGCGCAGTCACGTGTAGTTTTTCGTATTTCGCGGGCTTTCTTTATTAACAGGAAAAAATGAGCTCTCAATTAGTACGCTGTTTAAAGTAGCACAGACAGATGTCATTTTAACAGGCCCACATTTGCCTCATTGACATTTCGATAATTCGGCGAGTACTTTGGGAGTTACGAATACAATTATGACTAATTAATGAATTCCCATTAACGAAAAAAATTAGCAGCGGCTACTACAGTATATTGGGAACAATATGCACTAGGTCTGCTTCGCGTAACGCCGTTCCTCTTTTTTTAAATCGCTCTGCGTGATAGCTGGGACACCCTGTGTATGTCATGCTATAAATAACATGCAAGTCATGATTTTTGTATTACCACCTGTCATTTATGTTAGTCATACAGAAATATCTCGTCATACCAATTTTGGTAGATATCAAGTTGACGAAACGACCGCTAGAGCACCACGGTCACGGCATGTAAATCGTGCCATACATGGCAAATAAGTCATGATTTTCATGATATGACCAGCCATTTGTGTTCTTCATACAGTCACGTTACGCCATACCAATTTTGGTATAAATCCCATTCAGGATACGGTCCGGAGAGCCTAAAGTTGTCGGCGGCTAGATAGATAGATAGATAGATAGATAGATAGATAGATAGATAGATAGATAGATAGATAGATAGATAGATACGCTCAACGTCGCCGAAGTTCGCTAAGAAATGCTTCGCAAATAAGAAAGGATGGCTTTGTTCGTTTCTGCGTTGACTACCGAGCACTAAAAAAGATCACACGTAAGGACGTATATCGTATGCCTGGAATTGATGACGCTTAAGCCAACTGCAAGGGGCGAAGTAATTTTCGAGCCTAGACCTACGATCAGCTACTGGCAAGTCCCCATGAACGAGGCTGACAAAGAAAAAACCGCCCTTGCTACGCCGGACGGGCTTTATGAATTTAATATGCCATTTGGCCTGAGCAACGCTCCAGCAACATTTGTGCGCATGATTGATACTGTTCTTCGAAGCCTAAAATGGAAAACCTGCCTTTGTTACTTGGATGATGTCGTTGTTTTTTCATCTACCTTTACTCAACACCTTCAACGATTAAACGAAGTACTTCAGTGCCTTTCCAAGGCTGGCCTTCAGATAAATACAAAAAAGTCACAGTTTCGCCGCAAAGGCGAAGCAATGAATGCGATAGCAACAAATTGGCATTTCAAGCGAAGAAGGGCAAGCAGATCGAAACTTGGAGCGCACTGCTCAGGCGCGAAGGACGCACGAAACATACGCACAGCTATACACAGGACGAGCGCGAACTAACAAGTGTCACAGTTGTTACCTCCCTGTGTTGAAACAGCTCGCTTCTTTCCCAAACGGGGCCTCTGCAGCGAGCGAAATGACCTTCGTGCACTCTGTAACCTAAGCGGAACCTTCCCGGCGAAAGCACACGACGTAAAACTGCCCCCATCCCCCCACCTAAAGATAAGCGCTCGCGCGCGCACCCGGGCAAAAGCGACTACGCCCTGCAGGTCAAAGTACAAGTCGGGGTGGGGTGTTGGGGAGCCAACGCGTCGCAACGAGTGAGGCGCCGAGCGCGCACTTTGCGCCATCTCGCTGGTTTGCTGGTAAGGCAGAGAACACGCTGATAATCCCCCCGAGATCTGCGTACCCCCCAGAGGCGAATGGTGTATATAAATAGCTGGCAGTTAGCATGCTGTAGCATATGCGCTCCGGTGACGTAGCGGTTAGCGTCGCGCGCGGCGGAACGAGAGGTCGCCCGTTCGATTCTGCGCATCGGAAAACATTTTCCTGAATTATTTTTTTAATACGAAGCATTTCTTAGCGAACTTCGGTGACTTTGAGCGTATCTATCTATCTAGCTATCTATCTAGCTGCCTACGACTTTGCGATCTGCTGGCCGTATCGTTAATGGTATTTATACAAACTTTGTATGACATAACATGACTGTATGACGAACATAAATGGCTGGTTATCTCATGAAAATCATGACTAACTTGTCATGAAAAGTATGATTTACATGGCGCGCTCGCGGCCGTTTCGTTAGCTTGATATACACTAAATTTGGGATTGAGTGACGGGACTGTATGACGAACATAAATGATAAGTGGTAATATGGAAATCATGACTTGTCATGTGCGACATGACTTGCATGCCACGCTCATGGCGCGCTCGCGGCCGTTTCGTTAGCTGGATATACACCAAATTTGGTATTGAGTGACATGACTGTTTAACGAAAATAAGTGGCAAGTGGTAACATGAAAATCTTGGTATGCATGTCATCTACAACGCCATTTACATGCCACGCTCATGGTGCGCTTGCGTCCAGTTCGCTAGCTTGATATGCACCAAAAGTGGTATTGCGCGACGTGACTGTATGACGAACACAAATGGCAGTTCCTAACATGTAAATCATGACATGCAAATTATGTACAGCATGATTTGCTCCTTCCTGGCTGCTTCGCATTACATCGATTCGCACAGTGCGTGGGATCTGCCGGCTTTTCTTCGTGGCTTTATATATATATATATATATACGCTTCTAAAAAACTGTTTATTGGTGACGTTTCGATCGGAGACCGATCTTCGTCAAGACAAAATTTACCAGGCGCCGATGCGCTTTTATATCATCGCCGTGCCGAGAGAAAGAGAGAAAAAAAAAGAAAAAAAAAGTGAGAAGAAGCGTTCATACTACTAAGTGGTCGCACGACCACGTGCGCGTGCTGCTACATGCGCATAGCACCTGTATTTGGGGAAAAAAAACGGTTCAAAAATAAACGAGTGGCCAAAAAAGAGAGTGGTTACACGACCATGTGCGCGTATTTCTACATACTTAGACATAAAGACGTGTTTTCTTAAAAAAACGAAAACACCAAGTGGACATGTTAAGTACATTCCTGTGGTGCTCCCGGCACATACCAAGATATACGAAGAAGCATGTTTCAAGAAAAAAGTGAACAAACCAAAAATATGTAGATATACATCGATGGTCCAGGTGGGCACGTTAAGCACATTCCAGTGGTACATTGTGAAGGTTCACCACGCAGGCTCATCTCTTGCCGGAGCTTGAACACAACAACACAGTACATTCCTTTCGTCCATTGTCACGTCCCACCTATTCTCCCCTGCCCCTCCTTAGGTGCTCCTGAAGCCTAGTGGGGGGGTCTACGTTCCTACGATCTCCGGTCTGTGGCTCAAGAATAATTGAGAAGAAAATGGAGAGTGTTTTTCTCATTTTTGACGTGGGGTTCGAATATGTCATTCACTCGGTTGTTAGAGGAGGGATCTCAATGTAGAGGGGAATTATTCGAAAGTTGCCCACCATTCTCGGAATGCGCGTGCAGATCTTGCATGCCCGACAACGTCTTCCGAGTGATATGCGAAAAAAATACTAATAAAAAAAGCAAAGAAGTTTGGTTAGGATCATTATTATCCTGAATCTTCCAGAGCGCGGATTGAAGACAGTGTACCCGGAGTGATATTTAGACCAGCCGTTAATGTATCAAATTTATAAATCATGTATGATTCGCGCTGCTCACGCTCCCTTGTACTGGAGAAACCGCTTTGTAAGAGTGTGACCTTGATGGAATCAAACGGGTGGTTTTCGGAGTTTATATGCCTAGACAGAGGCAGATCCGGAAGCGAATGAACATGTGAACGTTGGTTATTGAAGCGGGTGCGGAAGGCCGTGTCAGTCTGACCTATGTATTGAATACTGCATATTCCGCACTCAAAAAGGTATACTACATTAGAGCTGTCGCAGTTAAGGTTTGAGTGAATGGAGTATTTGAAATTGGAATGTGTGCTTTGAGCAACGTTGGTTACCTGTATGTGCTTGCACACCTTGCAGCGGGCCTTGCCGCATGGCTGACATCCAGTTATAGGTGTCTTATCGATTTTTGAACGAACAAGATAATCTTTAATGTTTTTGGGGCGGCTATATACAACTCGCGGAGGGGAAGGGAAAAATTTTTGATAGCTGTTCACTCTGTTGTAAGATGTTAAAGTGTTTCTTTAGAATTTTGTTTACGTTGGGGGTTGCTCCCAAATGTTAGAACTAAGTTTTTCCGTCCCTCTTGTTTTAATTCTTTCTGCTGGTAAAGTAGCTGCTGGCGATCGAGGGTTTGCCGCTTTATGTATGGCGTCGTTGACTATAGAAGGAGGATAATGTTGCTTTGCAAAGTATGTTGCGCAAGTTCTCTGCGTTGGCCTCAAAGTCTTCGGGGCGGGAGCAAATTCTTTTGAATCGGTGGGCCTGGGAGTATGGGATGGACGTCTTGCAGTGACGAGGGTGACAGCTATCGAAATGAAGGTATTGCTGCCTGTCTGTAGGCTTTTTGTAAACGTTAGTAGTTAATGATCCGTCTTTTACCTTTACGTGGACGTCTAGAAAATTTATTTCAGTTGTTGAGTATGCATAGGTGAATGTTATGTCTGGATGAACTTTGTTGAAAGATTCTATAAAATTAATTAAGCTCTCTTGCGTATCCGTCCAAATAATAAGAATATCATCTAAGAAGCGTCTGTAAAGAAGTGGCTTAATTTGCTGGGTTGATAGAAACTTAGTTTCAAGATCATTCATAAAGATGTTTGCGTAGTTAGGTACCATACGAGTCCCCATAGCAGTGCCATTAATTTGTAAATAGTATTGGTTATGAAACCCGAAGCTGTTGAGTTGAAGTACCAGCTTAGCAAGGGTTTCAATGACTGTTGGGTTTGGTGAGTCATCCCATTTATGCGTAAATGGGATGACTCACCAAACCCAACAGTCATTGAAACCCTTGCTAAGCTGGTACTTCAACTCAACAGCTTCGAGTTTCATAACCAATACTTTTTACAAATTAATGACACTGCTATGGGGACTCGTATGGTACCTAACTACGCAAACATCTTTATGAATGATCTTGAAACTAAGTTTCTATCAACCCAGAAAATTAAGCCACTTCTTTACAGACGCTTCTTAGATGATATTTTTATTATTTGGACGGATACGCAAGAGAGCTTAATTAATTTCATAGAATCTTTCAACAAAGTTCATCCAGACATAACATTCACCTATGCATACTCAACAACTGAAATAAGTTTTCTAGACGTCCACGTAAAGGTAAAAGACGGTTCATTAACTACTAACGTTTACAAAAAGCCTACAGACAGGCAGCAATACCTTCATTTCGATAGCTGTCATCCTCGTCACTGCAAGACGTCCATCCCGTACTCGCAGGCCCACCGATT
This sequence comes from Rhipicephalus appendiculatus, assembly GCA_030522465.1. Lineage (NCBI taxonomy): Eukaryota > Metazoa > Arthropoda > Arachnida > Ixodida > Ixodidae > Rhipicephalus > Rhipicephalus appendiculatus. Next base: position 136,211 of record JALIZH010014227.1, on the reverse strand, counting down.
CAAAAGAATTTGCTCCCGCCCCGAAGACTTTGAGGCCAACGCAGAGAACTTGCGCAACATACTTGCAAAGCAACATTATCCTCCTTCTATAGTCAACGACGCCATACATAAAGCGGCAAACCTCGATCGCCAGCAGCTACTTTACCAGCAGAAAGAATTAAAACAAGAGGGACGGAAATACTTAGTTCTAACATTTGGGAGCAACCCCCCCCCCAACGTAAACTAAATTCTAAAGAAACACTTTAACATCTTACAACAGAGTGAACAGCTATCAAAAATTTTCCCTTCCCCTCCGCGAGTTGTATATAGCCGCCCCAAAAACATTAAAGATTATCTTGTTCGTTCAAAAACCGATAAGACACCTATAACTGGATGTCAGCCATGCGGCAAGGCCCGCTGCAAGGTGTGCAAGCACATACAGGTAACCAACCTTGCTCAAAGCACACATTCCAATTTCAAATACTCCATTCACTCAAACCTTAACTGCGACAGCTCTAATGTAGTATACCTTCTCGAGTGCGGAATATGCAGTATTCAATACATAGGTCAGACTGACACGGCCTTCCGCACCCGCTTCTATAACCATCGTTCACATGTTCATTCGCTTCCGGATCTGCCTCTGTCTCGGCATATAAACTCCGAAAACCACTCGGTTGATTCCCTCAAGGTCACACTCTTACAAAGCGGTTTCTCCAGTACAAGGGAGCGTGAGCAGCGCGAATCATACATGATTTATAAATTTGATACATTAACGGCTGGTCTAAATATCACTCCGGGTACACTGTCTTCAATCCGCGCTCTGGAAGATTCAGGATAATAATGATCCTCTACCAAACTTTTTTCCTTTTTTTTATTAGTATTTTTTTCGCATATCACTCGGAAGACGTTGTCGGGCATGCAAGATCTGCACGCGCATTCCGAGAATGGTGGGCAACTTTCTAATAATTGCCCTCTACAATGAAATCCCTCCTCAGACAACCGAGTGAATGACATATTCGAACCCCACGTCAAAAATGTGAAAAACACTCTCCATTTTCTTCTCAATTATTCTTGAGCCACAGACCGGAGATCGTAGGAACGTAGACCCCCTCCCTAGGCTTCAGGAGCAGCTAAGGAGGGGCAGGGGAGAATAGGTGGGACGTGACAATGGACGAAAGGAATGTACTGTGTTGTTGTGTTCAAGCTCCGGGAAGAGATGAGCCTGCGTAGTGAACGTTCACAATGTACCACTGGAATGTGCTTAACGTGCCCACCTGGACCATCGATGTATATCTACATATTTTTGGTTTGTTCACTTTTTTCTTGAAACATGCTTCTTCGTATATCTTGGTATGTGCCGGGGGCACCACAGGAATGTACTTAACATGTCCACTTGGTGTTTTCGTTTTTTTTAGAAAACACGTCTTTATGTCTAAGTATGTAGAAATACGCGCACATGGTCGTGTGACCACTCTCTCTTTTTTTGGCCACTCGTTTATTTTTGCACCGTTTTTTTCCCCCAAATACAGGTGCTATGCGCATGTAGCAGTACGCGCACGTGGTCGTGTGACCACTTATTAGTATGTACGCTTCTTCTCACTTTTTTTCTTTTTTTTTTCTCTGTTTCTCTCGGCACGGCGACGATATAAAAGCGCATCGGCGCCTGGTAAATTTTGTCTTGATGAAGATCGGTCTCCGATCGAAACGTCACCAATAAACAGTTTTTTAGAAGCGTATATATATTTTTCCTATTTTGTTCTACGGCAACCGAAGCCAGACTCTTCATAATCTACGTATTAATACATATATATATATATATATATATATATATATACATTCGGCTGTTCTATTGTCTGCCTCGTCTTCCTTTTCTACTACGCGCTAGCTGCCCGCGCGCCAGAGCTCCAGCGTCGTCGTTCTTGGTCATGACACTCGGCCATGACTGCGAGAGCGCGCAGCGGCCGACAATGCTTCTGGTGGGCGGCTCTGACTGCATCGCAGCGGCCGGTCGCGGCCACGCTGCGACTGTGTTTGGGGATCTGGCTCTGTGTTTTCTGGTGGGTGGTGCTGGCTACATCGGAGCGGTCGGTCCTGGAGACCTGCCCGAAGTGCCTCCGGTGGGCGACACTGGCTGAATTGCTGCGGCCAGTATCGGCCATGCTGGGGCTTAGCCTGGAACTTCGTAGATGCTGTCTTTGAACAGCGGTCCCGGGCATGCTGCGACAATGCACGGGAAGCCTGATGCTCTGGTGGACGAAATTGGCTGTTCTTGCATGGTCGCAAGACAGGCAGGCGCTGGTCGCGTCGTGATACCACGAGTAGTAGCGCCTGTTCTTGCGTAGCCGTTACCGACACTGAAGGCCTGCGACAACAGCGAGACGGTCTGAGGAGTGGTGTGATGCATGTTCGATGGCCTCATCCACACATGCGTTTCGGTTTGAACTTCTTCGGGGTGCACACGGCGCGGAAGACGTGGCGAAGAACCCTGGTCGCACTGATGGACCGTGATGACGGGGCGAGCCTCGGCTTTGGTCTGCGACGTTTAAAATACGTAGCTGTCCTCGTAGGCAGACATGTAGGGCTTGAACCGGTAAATGCTGAGGGACTGATGCGCACAGAAGAGCCATCCTGCTCAGCAACTATGGCTTTGGAGAGAGACTTCGGCTGTACGGGCAAGTCTTCCATGTTCATTACCCGTGCCACTTCACCTTTCTTTTTCTGTAGTAGGTCACTGGCTCCTCGTTCATGTGGTGACTGCTCTGATAGCCGAGGATGTCGCTCCGACGGGTCAAGATAGATCTCGTTTCTTATCTCCGTGGGCAGGTCGTATTCCTGGTATGGCGGCGAGTCAAGTAACAGCGGAGTCGGGATTTCGGTATGTCCACATGATTCGGAACTTCAGTAGTGGAGATGTAATGTGGTTTCTGGCTATGATGGATTTACGCCGGATCCCGACACAGAGTGTGAGGTCTGAAGGGGTAAACTGCAGTGCTCAGCTGCAGCCTCGAGGAGCAGCCCCTCCTTGGTTCCATCCTCGTTTGCGGTCCTGTTGGTCTGGGTGGTGGCAGAGAGGTGGGAGGGAGTCCGGCCAAAAGCAGCGATGAGCTTGAAGCTCCACTCCGCCCAGGACTGCTGCCGGACGTCTTCGTATCTATGCCACGCCGCGGCACCATTTCGAAGGCGGTATATGGCCACACTCCACTTCTGCTGCTCCGTCCACGCATTGCGAGCTGCGAGAGCGTTCACGGTCGCCAGCCAGTGGTCGGCGTCGTTATCGAAGCCGTAGAACTCCGGTATCTTGCTGGCGGCTTGTGATGGTAGGATCGCAGGCGAAGACACAGAGAGCGCCAACGCGCAACAGCCCGGCTGGTGCGAGAGCTGCATGAGGGCACACCGGAGTCTCTGCGTTGCTGGGGTGAGGTGGCCTCCAGGTCGAGTGAGGCGGCTACATCCAGCATCGCGTTGGCGGCGCTCAATGCCGGCACGATCGCAGGAAGCAGCGCCGAGCTTGACGCTGTCAAGGCGTCGACCGTGACGCGGAGTCGCGTGATGGTACAGGAATGAGCGGACGCGCTTTCGGGCGATCCGCACGCGGAGCCAGTGGAGACGCTTGAGGGGTAGGAGTTGATCAGTGCACTCCATGAGGCGGTAGCCTTGTCCGAGGGAGCTTCGAAAGCACCCGTAAGCGGCTCAGGTGTCAGTGGAGTGCCGAGGGAGACGTTCTCACGACGGGAAGCGTGAACGGCATTCCCGGGCAACGGTAGGCCGTGCACTGTCTTGGTGGCGCTTGATGAGCAAGAAATCACGTCCGAGCAGTATGCGGCGGTCGTAGCACTCACAGAGGGAAGATCCACGGCCAAGGGAGCTTGGACGGCGTCCCTTGGCGGCTGAGATGATGGTAGAGTCCTTGTTGCACGATCCGCGCCTTGAGAAGCGTGAACCGCGTTCGCAGAAAGACGCAGCCCGTGCGCACTGTTGGCGCGAAGTAGCGCGCCACCGGTCAAGTAGTTCCCCGGGACCATCGTGGAGGCCTGGACGCCGTCCGCTGTTGGTGGGATGGATACTCTCGGTGGCGGCCGACTTACGGGTTCCATCAACGAGGAAGCCTGACAGCGTTCCTCTGGAAAGCGTGTTACCTCAAGCTGCCAGCTGGGGTTCGGCAAAGCTTTTCGACGGCTGCGCCATTGCAAAGAACAGACACAGAGACAGCACCCGTTCCTGGGCCGGCTGTTCTATTGTCTGCCTCGTCTTCCTTTGCTACTACGCGCTAGCTGCCCGCGCGCCAGAGCTCCAGCGTCGTCGTTCTTGGTCATGATACTATATATATATATATATATATATATATATATATATATATATATATATATATATATATATATATATATATATATATATATATATATATGTATATATATTTGATTATATACGGAGCCTGACGGCGAAAAGCAGCCGAGAGTGTCCATATAACACCTTCAGGCGCGAATTATGATGCACTTTCAGCAAATGCAACAAATTCGCATGGCATGATTCCAAGGCACTCAGTATTATATTCCAAGAAAGAATACGAGGGAATGCGTTTTTTTGTGAGAGTTTCAGTAATTAATCTTAATTAATGGGTAATTAAATATATAATTATCCTGCAATTAGTCTGCTTCAAACCTTGCATAAAAGAAACCAAATATTAGGCCCAAAATGCATGCCCAGTTTGTTTTTTGTTGTACTCGTTTCGAGCAAAGAAAAAAAAATACTCTTGATGTTGGTCCTGGAACACGGCACGTCAAACAATCGTCGAACATGGTAGCGTCTCTAGCAAAGTGATCCTCAGCAGCAATACGCAGCACAATGAAGTTAAATGACTGCTAGCTGTCCACTCGGGGAGCCTGCATGAATATGCACACTGTGTTTCAAGCCATTTGAAGAAACATGTGGTGCGTGAAGTGCCTCTGAAGTTTGTGTGTACAATTGTACACAAGGCACTTGAAGGGGTTAATTGCTATCGCAATAATAAAAAGGGCACATTCGCCATCAACAGTATCAAAGCCCTCGGTCACGTCGTTTCGAAAGACGGCATCCAACAAGACCATGGCAAGATCGCAGCTCTACTGCAGTTCTCTCGACCATCACAGCAAGATACGTTGTGAGGTTTTCTTGGTCTCACGTCGTACTTTCGTCACTTTATACGCAATTAGCTACCACAGCTGCTCCCCTGAATGAGTTATTGGTCGCTGGTACTTCTTTCGCATGGTCCAGCGACCGGGAGCTCGCGTTTGAAACTCTGAAAGGCCGCCTGACTTCCGGACAAGTGCTCCGCCACTTTGACGAGAGGGCGCCCACACTGACGCAGGCGCACAAGGCATTTAGGCAGTCCTTCTGCAGCGTGATGCCGCCTCTAAAGAGCAGGTTGTGGCTTTGCCGGACTCTGTCGAAAGCTGAGCGGAACTACACTACCACGGAGCAGGGGTGCCTGGCTATCGTCTGGTCGATACAGAAATTCCGCCTTACTTCTACGGTCGGCACTCTACCATCGTCACCGACCATCACGCACTGTGCTGGCTGTCATCAATGACAAGTACGTCAGGACGTCTAGGGCGTTGGATACTGCGCTTGCAAGAGTACGACTTTACCGTCACATACAAGTCTGGCAAATGCCATCATGATGCCGACGCGCTGTTCCGATGCCCACTTTCGCTCTCTCTTGACAGTACTTCATCCGCAACGCCTTCGAATGGTTCCAACATCCTGCTTGCCCCACAACACCTATCGCTCGCTTTAATGGACCAAAGTCACCTCCGTGACCAAAGTCAACTACCTTGGCGCTCCGATTTCTCTTTATTTCAGCGGGCAGACTCCCACTGTCGCACTTTCATTGATCGCCTTTGCGGCGTCACTAAACCACCCAACAGGCGCTTGCGACACCAGCTTCGACGTTTTCGCCTCGATGACGGTGTGCTTCATCGCTATATTTATCACCCCACGGGTAACAAGTGGGTGCCAGTCCTCCCCCGCTGCCTTCCTCTTCCAGTTTTAGAAGCATTTCAAGATGACATTGCTGGCAGTCATCTAGGCTTCCACAAGACCTCAGACCGCATCAAGACCCGCTTCTTCTGGCCTGGCTTGTCCAAACGGTAGCCAAAAAACCGGCAGATCCCACGCACTGTGGGAATCGATGTAATGCAAAGCAGCCAGGAAGGAGCAAATCATGCTGTACATTAAATGCACGTCATCATTTACATAGGAGGGCCTGTCATTTATGTTCGTCATACAGTCACGTCGCGCAGTACCAATTTCGGTGTATAGCAAGCTAGTGAACTGGACGCAAGCGTACCATGAGCGTGGCATGTAAATGGCGTTGTAGATGACATGCACGCCAAGATCTTCACGTTACCACCTGCAACTTAGGTTCGCCATATAGTCACGTCACGCAATACCAGGTTTGGTGTACATTAAGCTAGCGAAACGGCCGTGAGCGTACATGACCGGGCATGCAAGTCATGTCGCTCATGACATGTCATGTTTTCCATATCATGATTTCCATTTGACCCCTTGACATTTATGTTCGTCATAAAGTCACGTCACGCAATACCAAACTTCGTGTATATCAAGCTAACGAAACGGCCGTCAGCGCATCATGAGCGTGGCATGTAAATCATGTTGTACATGACATGCAAGTCATGATTTTCATATTGCCAATTGTCATTTATGTTGGTAATGCAGAAATGTCTCATCGTACCAATTTTTGGATATATCAAGTTAAGAAAACGTCCTCAGGAGCACTACGGCCATGGCGTGTAAATCATACTTTTCCTGACAAGTTAATCATGATTTTAATGATATGACCATTCATTCATGTTTGCCATACAGTCATGTTATGACATATCAGTTTAGGTATAAATCCCATAAACGATACCGCCAGGGGAGCACAAAGTCGTAGGCGGCTATATAGATAGATAAAAATAGATAGATAGATAGATAGATGGATAGATAGATAGATAGATAGATAGATAGATAGATAGATAGATAGATAGATAGATAGATAGATAGATAGATAGATAGATAGATAGACGCTAAGAAATGCTTCGCATTTAATGCGTGGGCTCGCGCGCGTCGTGTCAGCACCGTAAACGATCCACATCCCCGCCAGCTGGTTTCCTTCAGCCTCTTCCCTGTCCGACCACACCTTCTGAATTCGTCGGAATTGACTTGCATGGTCCCTTGCGTTGACCTCTTCTGGTCACCGCTGGATCGTCACTGCAGTCGACCATTTGACAAGATACGCGAGGCTGAGCAGTTCTGCTACCGCTACACTTTTTCTTGCGACTTTTTCTTGCAGTCCATCGTGTTGCGCCACGGAGCTCCTCGCGTTGTTCTGAGTGACCGTGGCAAAGGCTTCATGTCCAAGGTCCTCGAGGAAGTCCTGCGGGCGTGCAATACGACGCATAAAACCACTTCCACATACCACCCGCAGACGAACGGGCTTACTCAGCGCTTCCACCGAACGCTCTCTGGCATGACCTCCATGTACGTACGTCCTGACCACAAAAACTGGGATAACATTTTACCATTTGTGACCATCGCCTAAAATACTGCGATAGAACGATCTATTGGCTGCAGCCCCGTTTTCCTCGTATATGGACGATCTTCCTCCTCCGTATTCGACACGGCATTCTTCTTGTCGCGTGGTTAGTGCCGCAGGGGCACGGACACGCAGAGACCGACGCGTACACGTTGTTTGCTCGGACGAAAAGTTGAACCTTTCTTTATTGGGCATGAAGATATGTAGGTATGCACGCATGCAAGTTACCGGGGGGCGCTGCGCTCCAGTGGCGGCTAAAGCCCCTTTATCTTGGGAAAGTAATGACACTCTCCTCCGCGCGCGTTTCCTCTTCGATTCTCGTCGCCCGCCGGCGGCACGCGGGGTGCGCGGCGCCATTTTTCGCCGGGACTCCTCGCGGGCGCGCCGCAGAATTCAATGGAGGCGCGTGATTTCGGGCAACTTGCGCGCCACAGTGGCTTATAAATTTTTGAAAAATGGTGATAACAAGATTGAGAACACTGAAATAACCGTTTATTAAAAGATTACTTTCTTCCAAAAGTCGTGTAAGTGGGGCATGCTAATTTAAAAAAAGCGTTATGGAGAGTTCTACGATGCAGACCACACCCCCTCAAAGAAAAAAAAAACTCATTTGGAAACGAGCACCACTTAGTGTCACCTCTATTCGTCCATTCGTTTGTTCCTTCCACCAACGTTGACGTTAAACGGATCTTAACAATCACGACAAGCGCGATCGAGAAGCTGAGTCATCACAGGTAATTATTCGCAGCCAAAGCAGATTGTGTAGTTATGCACTTTATACTGATTAACAGTTGCCTACGTGCGAGGTGATGAAGTCTCCGCTGAATATATAGCATATTGAGGTCAACCCCTATATTAAGCGAACGCACAAACAGCCGAGAACAATAATTGGCAGCCGATCCACAAAGTGAATGCTGATGATGGATAGAAGCTCCTTGGACGATTATGAAATGTTTATGAAATGTTTAATAAAAGATTACGATGCTGTTTATGTTTGAAACTATTTTTTACACTCTCAGTGGGATGGCACAAAAACGGAATGTGTGCGTGGTTTCTTTTTTAATTTTTTACCGCGAATCGCCGCGAGACGCGTGACTAATCTGCCTCCGTTTCGCATGCGTTCGAATACTCGCTTTGCGCATCGTGCAGACGCCATCCGCGTGCCAGCGCTTACATTGACGGACACTTTGTCAATTGCAGTGCGTGTTCAGCGAACGCCTGTGCACATTGAGACGGGGTCGGTCAGAATTTAGGTCACAATGGAACGCGATGCACGCGTCTTTCTCCTTGCATGATTGGACACGCTGAGCACAGCGATGCTAAGCGTGCAAAGCGAGAGCGCTGCAGAGTCCGACACGACCGGCGTCCGTTTGCGCGCCCCGGTGACCACCTGGCACCATGCCAGGGCACGGATGGAAAGACGGACGTACGGATGCGCACACGGACAGATGCACGGACGGACGGACAGATACACGGACGGACGGACGGATGCACGGTAGGACGGACAGACAGATGCAAGGATAGAGTACTGCCTATCTTAAACCTATATGCGCGCTATGAACATTCTGTGTGCGGTAGATGTGACACATGTGTTTCGGTCCGACGGGGACCTATGACAACGGCGACAACGGACATGATGAGAACCTAAGGAGCTTAACTCCTAAAAAATAAACGTTCATGAGCAGGCCGGAGGAACACTTAAAATGCGACGTTCGGCGATGCTTTGATACAAGCAATAGGATAGTCGATTTACCTCGCAAAGAGCACTGTTCTTTGTCAGGACAAAGTTTTTTTCGGCCAATGTTGTGCAGCCACTTCTGTTTGCGCAAGCCATTGCGCTTACCTTGGGGTATCATGAAAAGGGCATAGCCATTTGCACTGTGGTTGTGCAGTCATAGGCGCAACAGCACGGCATAGCACCCGCACAAATCACAGAAAACTAAGCGCGCGCTACGTTCGTTACGCGGAGCCTCGGCAAAACTGGCGCGAATGAAATAAAAAAAATACCAGCAAAACGAACGCAAGAGTCACGCGTCTCCATGGGCAACCGCGAAGGAGGCCTATCACCGTGTAGAAAAGCCGGCAGATCCCACGCACTGTGGGAATCGATGTAATGCGAAGCAGCCAGGAAGGAGCAAATCATGCTTTACATAATTTGCATGTCATGTTTTACATGTTATGACCTGTCATTTATGTTCGTCATGCAGTCACGTCGCGCAATACCACTTTTGGTGTATATCGAGCTAGTGAACTGGACGCAAGCGCACCATGAGCGTGGCATATAAATGGTGTTGTAGATGACATGCATGCCAAGATTTTCATCTTACCACCAACCACTTATGTTCATTATACATTCACGTCCCGCAATACCAATTTTAGTGTATAACAATATATCGAAACGGCCGCGAGCACGCCAAGAGCCTGGAATGCAAGTCATGTCGCACATGACATGTTATAATTTATATATTACCACTTGACATTAATGTTCGTCATACAGTCATGTCACTCAAATCCAAATTTGGTGTATATTAGGCTAACGAAACGGCCGCGAGCGCGCCATCAGCGTGGCATGCAAGTCATGTCGCACATGACATGCCATGACTTGGATATTACCACTCATAAGCGTGCGCAGGGTTCCCCTTCTGGGGGGGGGGGCGAAGGTTCGTTGCAGCACCTCCCTCCTCTATTAAGTCAATGGTTAGGGCCGACTTTGCGCCCTCTCCCCTTAGGTAACTTGGGGGGGGGGCGGCCGCCCCCTCTGCCCCCCCCTCGTGCGCACGCCTATGTTACCACTTGCCATTTATGTTCGTCATACCGTCACGTCACTCTGTACCGAACTTGGTATACATCAAGCTAACGAAACGGCCGCGAGGGCGCCATGAGTGTGGCATGCAAATCATGTTGCACATGACAAGTCATGATTTCCATATTACCACTTGTCACTTATGTTCGTCATACAGTCACGTCACTCAATCCCAAATTTGGTGTATATCAAGCTAATGAAACGGCCGCGAGGGCGCCTTGAGTGTTTCATGCAAGTCATGTCGCACATGACAAGTCATGATTTCCATATTACCACTTGTCACTTATGTTCGTCATACAGTCACGTCACTCAACCCAAATTTGGTGTATATCAAGCTAACGAAACGGCCGCGAGCGCGCCATGAGCGTTGCATGCAAGTCATATGGCCCATGACAAGTCATGATTTCTGTATGACCACTTGGCATTTATGTTCGTCATACAATCACGTCACGCAATACCAAATTTGGTGTATATCAAGGTATCGAAACGGCCGTCAGCGCACCATGAGCGTGGCATGTAAATGGTGTTGTACATGACATGCGCGTCATTATTTGTTTCTTACCACCTGTCATGTTGGTCATGCACAAATGTCTCAATGTACCAATTTTTGGATATATCAAGTTATGAAAACGGTGTCAGGAGCACTACGGCCATGGCGTGTAAATCAAACTTTTCATGACAAGGTAGTCATGATTTTCATGATATGACCAGCCATTCATGTTTGCCATACAGTCATGTTATGCCCTACCAAATTTGGTATAAATCTCATTAACGGTACGGCCAGGAGAGCACAAAGTCGTAGGCGGCTAGATAGATAGATAGCTAGATAGATACGCTCAAACTCGCCGAAGTTCGCGAAATGCTTCGCATTTAAAAAGCGGCGGAGAACGAGAGGATGCCAAAGGGGCGAGGAAGAAGGTTGCGCGCACGGCGGCGAGTACAAAGGATAGCGCTACTCTCCCAAGATCAAGGGGCTTTAGTGCCGGCCTAATAAAGGGGCTGAATGGTGGCGACCTCTACACCTACCTCCTTGGAGATTTAAAGGTCCGATGGGAGAATGGAGGACGCCAAACACATTACAAAGTTTCACAAGTTCAAACGGCGTGGCGGAACAACGCGCCGGCCGTATCGCGTTCGTGTCACACCCTCGCTACTGTCCGTGGCTGCAAGGGAATGTTGCACGAACAGCCTTTGGGGTACCGTAGGTTCCACAAGGTTGGCGGGCAGAGGTTCCTGAAGGGGAACTTGCTGCGGTGAAGGTAGTTGCTGTGCAGCTGTCTGCGGAGGCAGAAGGCACAAACGGTACTAGGTGACGGCAGTTGCGCTGTAGGACGCCACCTCTGTCTGTTTCGACCACATAGCTTCTTGGTCGTTCCTCTGGGCTAAGGACCATAGCCTGCACTTGGTCTGGTCGCACCCACACATGCTGGCCCGTTTGGAGTGACGGCAGGTCTCGAGCTCCGTGATGCCTATTGTAGTCATCTGTCTGCTTCTGCTTGTAAGCGGCATCCTTGGCGATGACATCTTTCTCCTTGGCGGCCAGTTGGGACGTAACTGGGAGTCTTGCTTCGGAACTCTGGTTCTCAGCTGACGTCTCATCAGCAGCTGGGCTGGACTGAAGCCACCGACTCTCGGAGTGTCTCGATAGCAGAGTAGAGCGAGATGAGGATCTTTGGATTTGCGGAACAGGTCCTTGACAGTTCGTACCATCCTCTCTGCCTCTCCGTTTGACTGGGCGTAGTGTGGGCTAATGGTCTGATGGTTGAAGCCGTAAGACGCTGCAAATGCCGGAAACTCTTGCGATGAGAACGGTGGGCCGTTGTCTGACCTGACCTTTTGCGGGATGCCGTGGCGGGCAAAGATGCTTTTGAGAGCATCGATAACTGCCTGAGCTGTTGTGCTCCCCAGGGTCACTACCTCAGGGAACCTTGAGTAATAGTCCACCCTTAGGAGGAACGTCTGGTTATTGAGATGGAACAAGTCCATTCCGAGAAATTCCCAGGGACGTCCAGGTAGGGCCGTGGAGACTGAGGGTTCTGCAAGGTTCACGCTCGTGGAGGCGCACTGTTTGCAGTTGGTTACGAGAGAGGTGATGTCTGCAGAGATACAGGGCCACCAAACTGACTCCCGAGCTAGGGCTTTAGTTCTGTTGATGCCCTGATGACCTTCGTGCAACAGCGTCAAGACCGCCGGCCGAAGGGACGATGGGATGACTATCCGGAGGCCTTGCAGCAGGATGCCGGTGCCGACAGAGAGCTCGTCTACCACGGAGGCGTAATTTGAGAGGTGCAGTGGCATCTTGGACTTTCGCGGCCAACCTTGCTTGCAAAAGGATGCGAGGGCCTTGCACTCTCCATCAGACTCTTGCGCCTGTCGCATATCTTCGGCGCTGAATGGCAAGGCTTCCGACATGCAGCCGACTACTTGTGCTGCAAAGAGTTCCACTGTGTCTACAGGAGTGGATGCCCTGCGGGTGATGAGCGAGAAGGTACCTGCTGTGGCTAGCAGCTTTCCTGGCACGTGCAGCATGCGGAACTGGTATCGCATGGTCTTGAGCCGTAGTCTCTGAATAGGAGGCGGCAACATGTCCAGCTCCATTTTGACCAGAAGTGAAAAGAGTGACAGGTGGTCAGTCTCGACGTCGAAGGTGATGCCGCGGACAAACTCATCGAACCTTTGGATAGCCCACGTCGTCACCAAGGCTTCTTTTTCGGTCTTGCTATAACGCTGTTCAGTCTCTCATGGACCTCGAAGCGAATTCGACTGGGCGGCGCTCTCCCGAGGGTTGCGACTGTAGCAAGACTGCGCCGAGTCCGAAAGAGCTTGCATCTGCAGACACTGTAATGGCGTACGACGGGTGGTACTTGGCCATGCACCTGTCTGACGTCAAGAGTTTTTTTACTTTCTCGAAGGCTGCATTTTGGTCGTGCTGCCACACCCAACTTGCAGACTTGTTCAGCAAGGCTCTGATGGGCGCTGGGACATCCGAAATATGTGGCAGGAATCTGGCAAGGTGACTCACCATTCCAAGCACTCGTCTAAAGCCGGCAACGTCCGTTGGAGCTTCCATGGATTTGACTGCTTCAATCTTGCTTGGATCTGGCCTGATGCCCTGAGCTGAGACGACGACTCCGAGGAAGGAGACCTCAGATACCCCAAAACGACATTTGTCGTGGTTCAATGTGATGCCTGCTTTTTTAAGGCGAGCTAGCACCTGGCTTAGTCTGGCGTCATGCCTGGCGGGTGCGTCCAGAAACCAAAATGTCATCTATCATTTGGCGACTCCTTCTAGGCCCTCCAGAATTCTTGCCATCTGTTTTTGGAAGTACTCTGGCGCGGAGGGGATGCCAAAGGGGAGCCGGCAAAAGCAGTATCGGCCATAAGGGGTGATCAACGTCGTGTAGTTCTTGGGAGTCTGCAGAAAGCTTCACCTGCCGGTAGCTTGCAGTCGCATCCAGCTTCGAAAAACTGTTGCGTCGCCGAGGAGGCCAATGACTTGCTCAACAGTTGGCAGAAGGTGGCGTTCGCGTAAGAAGACCTTGTTCAGTTGAGTCAAGTGGACGCACAGCCGTTCACAACCAGCATCTTTCCGGACGACGACGAAACCGGAGCACCATGGTGTTGGCTTGTCGACCGTGCGGATCACGCCCGCGTTTTCCAATTTGTCCAGCTCTTAGCGGACAACCTCGAGCAGCAGGATGGGGATCCTGCGAGGGACGCTTAGCGAGAAGGGCACGGCATCGGGTTTCAGCCGTATGTTTTACTCGTCCTTGAGTGTGCCCAACCCATTGACGAGCTCAGCGTGCAGCGTTGCTTTCAGACGACTCTCGAGTTCGCAAGAAATTTCACTACTTGAAGAGCTTGAAGCGCTGACAGTCCCAAAAAGGACGCTTTGTACATTCCAAAGTGTGTACGGCGAAAGCGTGCGGCCATTCGACTGACTATACCATGTCTTTCTTTTTTACACTCTCAGTGGGATAACACACAGGCCGAATGTGTGCGTGTCTTCTTGTTAAATTTTTTACCGTGAATCCCACCGAGACGCGAGACTAATCTTCCTCCGTTCGCATGCGTTCGTATTTTCTCGCGCTTTGCGCATCGTACAAAAGCCATCCGCGTTCCAGCGCTTAAATTGACGGACCCTTTGTAAATTCTAAAGTGTGTTCCGCGAACGCCTGTGTCCATTGAGACGGCGTCGGTCAGAATGATTCCAAACGCTGGGCACAGCGACGCTACGCAAGCAAAGAGCGAGCGCTGTAGAGTCCGACGCGACCGGCGTCCGTTTGCGCACCCCGGCGGCCACCTGGCTCCGTGCCAGGGCTCGGACGGACGGACGGACGGACACGGATGGATGGACGGAGGGTTGGACGGACAGGACGGACGTGAGCATGAGACATTAAAGGCTTTCGCCTTAAAAGAGGCACAGTGAGTGACTGGATAAGGTACAGGCTGGCAGGTTGTCTTTCCTTGCCACCGAAGTCATGCCAGGTACGAGCCCAGCACGCGAAGTGGCTGTCGTGCGGGGCCGGTGAGCAGACTGTCGACTTGGTCGAGCTTGGCAGGCAGCGTAGGGAAGTCGCTTGGTACAGCCGATACTTCAGCGCCAGAGTCGACCTTGAACTGCGCTGTGTAGTTATCGACGCTGACGTCGACGAACTTTGCCGTGGCGGGCGTCCCGACGGCATGCAGGTGAATGGAGCCGAGCTTGTTCTGCTTGTGCTTCCGCGAGCGGCATGCTTCGGCGAAGTGGCCCTTCTTTTTGCAGAAGTTGCAAGCTGAGCTTCGAGCCAGGCATTCCGAACGCGGGGGAGGCGCGCGGCTACAGAATTCACATGTGGACGGCTCGCGTGAGCGCTCTGCTTGTGTCTGCGATGAAGTAGGCTTAGTTCCGTAGCGATGACGAGAGGCGAACTTGCTAGCCTTCGCGGCATCAAGGTTGAGCTCGCGGGAATGCTCGGTGCGGTTCTGTGACAACTTCTCTTTGTCGGCGTCTTCGGACTGACGTGCCTGTGGTCATGCCTCCTTGAGCGTCAGCTTAGTGTTTCGGCACAGCTGATCCGAGAGGCGAGAGTCACGAAGGCTGACGACGAACCGGTCGCGTACAAGCCTTTCCTCGGCAGCAGCTGACGGATAGTTGCAGCGCTGCAGCATCCTGCACAGTTCCGCATATTACCCTTCGACGCTTTCTTCGGGAAGCTGAACATGCCTGTGAAACCGCGACGATTTGTAGAGCTCGTTTGCCGGCTGCAAGAAGTGCTCAGTGAAGCGGGTGGCAACAACTTGGTACGAGATGAGCGACGAGGCGTCGAGCGAGAACAACTCGAGGAGCGGACGTGCCTCCGGGCCCACGCAGTACAGTAGCGAGCGTACCTGCACGTCTTCCGACGCTTTTGTCAGTGCCGAAACCGCCGCGAAGTCTTCGTAGCGGCTGAGCCATGTCGCGCACGTTGCCGGGTTCGTGAAATCGAACGGTGCCGGCGGCTGGAGGTTGACGCCGCATGGTTTCGGCGGCTCGCCGATCTCGAGGGACATCGTGCTGCCGTTACGTCGTGGCGAGGCCTAGGGTTGGGGGGGCGTTATTTCTTCGCTCCTGACTCCCTGTCACGCGATGTCATCCCACTTCTGACAGCATGTCGCGTGGTTAGTGCCGCAGGGGCACGGGCACGCAGAGACCGACGCGTACAGGCTCTTTGCTCGGACAAAAATGTAAACTCCTCTTTATTGGGCATGAACATATATAGCAGGGCTGGGCAAAGATACTTCGAAATTCTATCGCGATACGATACAAGATACTCAGGCAAGAAGTATTTGAGATACTGATACAAGATACTTCAGAAATAATTGTATCCGATACGATACTTCCCAATTGTATCTTAAGATACTTCGATACATTTGCAAATTAGCTATTATAGATCTATATAACGAAGCAGCAAAGGCCTATATACAAATTCATATTTGAAGATAAACAGCGCACAGAAAACGAAGACAAAGGAAGAGAAGGGATCGACACACACAGTGCTGCACTCACAACTGGAAGTTTATTGAAAGGAAACAGGCGCTTAAATGTGAAAAAAACGCGCATGACAAGTGAGGAACAAGGTGATTAAGTGATACGCTCGTCAA
This sequence comes from Rhipicephalus appendiculatus, assembly GCA_030522465.1. NCBI lineage: Eukaryota > Metazoa > Arthropoda > Arachnida > Ixodida > Ixodidae > Rhipicephalus > Rhipicephalus appendiculatus. The sequence goes on along the minus strand of JALIZH010014227.1, from coordinate 119,733 downwards.
TAAATGTAAACTCTTTTTTGTGCAATGCCACCGAGGTTTGGCTTACGCAAGTATCACGTGACTTGTTAATATGAAAAGCTTCAGAGACTTCACGAGTGAAGTCTCTGAAGTCTTCGTTTTCTGTGCGCTGTTTATCTTCAAATATGAATACGCACCAACTCGCCCAACTAGCTGTTTTGTTGTCCTATATACAAATGTGTTTACTTGAAAATTTCTTAACAGCTATCAACTTCGTTTAATTTTAACGAAATGCCTATGTGTATCACAAGATTTCTGTCGTTCTTGCTCAAGGTATATTAGTTTAATTCCGAAACAACTTTTTCGGATTTGCTTGGCTGATTAACATGACAGCTCATTAACCGTTTCTCTGTTAGTGGCTTTTGCTTGACACTTTTGTGGTTGATGAGTGTCGCTGCTCTACTTGGAGACCACCTATAGCGGGTTGTCATATATTTGCAAGAAGGTTATTAAGATGCCTCCACACGATTATGCAAATACCGGTGCGCACTCTTGCTTTGTCCGCAAGCATATTACCGTTTTCTAATACTGTATCAACCAACATGTGCAGAGCAGCAACATGCGTTGGTAGAGATATTGTTTGTGACGCATCGTGTGAAGACGATGAACTACGTAGTCAGCACTCACAATTTATGGAGGACATAGAACTGCACTGATTTTTCATATTGTACTTATCTGCTGGCGTAAAGCGTTCGTTACCAACACATTCAGTGACGCGCGATTTTTTACTATTTCTTCTTCGAGGGAACTTGCGCCGCCCATACACGCCTCAGACGAATTGTAGTGGCACAAAGCGCCAGCGGGATGTCACAGCTATTTACTATTCCCACTTTTAGCTCTGGTTCCCTGTAGATTTGTTACAATAAGAATACTTTGCGGTGACCTAAAGAAAACGAACACGAATATATCGAAGTGAAATAGCTAGGCGGCTCCGTATTAAACAACCAAAGTGAATAAGTATACAGGCTGTTTCAATAAGTATAACCAAATATTTAAAAAAACGTGGTTAACCACCACTGAATGAAATAAAAGATTTGTGAATTACTGTCATGTCGAATTCGTTTTGGAATTTTTTATATTGAGCTTAATTGGTTCATTAGATAAGGTCGATTACGCGACATTTTTAACATTCACTTTAGGGCCAACTTCGCTTCGACACGTCGTAGAGCGCACTTAAAAACGACCGATTCACTTTTGTTTGGCAGTGTATATGCTGTGTGATGAATATTTACGGCATTTTAAAGAAAGCCCGCACAATATGAGAGAAAACCACGTTAGCAGACAGTTAAAAAATAAGAATTAAGCAGAGAACGTATTTTAGCAGCAGGTTACAGAACGCATATTACAATAAATAGAGCCGTGGGCGATACTTATACAGAGGTCCAGGTAACGTATAGAATGCAAACGGAGGACAGCAAAGACAGCACTTTCGCGCACAATCAAATTATCATTCAAAAAGCTCCTGGAATAAACTGGAAGAACAAAGACACAGTAGGTCAAAATATTTCCGGTTCCGTAAATGCTTGTACTATTGCATCTAACATCAGCACCGATAGTTCGATGGTTGTTAGAATCTCATTTGCAAGTAAGTCAATCGCATCGTATGCAAGTCATGCTTACAAAGAAAGATCTTTCAAATCGCTGATGAATGAAATCCGCGAGACGCAAAGCAGCCCCATTCTTGCGTTCTTAATTGAGACTTTGCAACGAAGCACCAAGCAAGACAAACTTTGATTACCACACTACAGCGGCACCAAAATTTGAGTGAAAGACGTCGTACGCATTAGAGTACGCAGCATAGTACTGTGGCTACGAGCAAGTGTCATGGTACCGAAACAAATAAAAAGAAAGAAAACAGCGATAAAACGCAGACGTTCGCGCACTTATTTTTGTCGATATGGCTCGAGCGCCATCACGTGACTCTGCTCCCCCAGTTGGGACGCACCTACCTCATCGCTTGTGCTTGCTGAAGCGCTCTGGCTGAAGTATACAAGAATGTCACTGTCGTTAGTTTTATTCAGGTGGCTTAGTGGTAGCAATATCAGCTTGAGAACCGGAATTTGAGGTCGACGTTTATTGTTTCGCACGGTGGCGTTTCTACAGCAGTATCTTGTATCTTACGATACACGATACATTATTGAATGTATCGGAAATACAGATACAGATACTAATTTTGCGAGACGTATCGCGATACAGATACAAGATACCCAAAGAGTATCTGAGATAGTATCTAAGATACATGTATCTTCGATACTGCCCAGCACTGATATATAGGCATACACGCATGGAAGTTACAGGAGGTGCCCCGCTCCGGTGGCAGCCTAATAAAAGGGCTGAATGGTGGCGACCTCTACACTTGTTTGATCCTGCTTCGTGCAGTACTGCTTTACCAGAAGGCTTCGCAGCTCGAGTCACGCATTGCCGTAAAATTGCTCGTAAAAACACGGAAGCTACTCAAGAGGAGAGAAAACGTCGATGCGATAGTAAACGACGCGACGTGGCCTTTAATCCCGGGGATAAGGTCTTACTATGGACCCCGGTTCGAGCATCATGGCTTTGCGAGAAATTTCTTCACCAGTACGTTGGCCCATGCACTGTTCTACGACAAACTTCCCCAGTGAACTATCTCGTCACTGCGCTTCAGTCCGTCACAGACCGCTGTCGTCGCAACACGGAAATCGTTCACGTCTCGCGCTTGAAGCCTTTTGTTACTCGTTAAGCCGATATTTGAGTGCCGGCCAGGTTTACCGCTTCGAAGAGTGGGGAGATTAGTGTAAGCATGATGATGATGATGATGATTGCCTATGAGTATGGCTCACACCCACTCTGGGGGATTGGCCAAGAAACCAATATTTTATAGACAAAACTGATCAGATATGTAATTCTACAGTGTAAGCATACTTCAAATACTTCATCGTTCTCATTTGTAGATAGCCATCTTCATCGCGACTCTTCCCTCTTCTTCTTGGTGTTCTCAGCCAAGGCAGACACTGCCAAATAAACAGTTCTGCTGACCTTGTCTAGTGAGGTCTTCCTGCGTCTTCCAATAGTCAAGATTGCTCGCATTCTTTTCTTCTGACGACTGCGTTGACGAAAGGGGTGCACATGCTCAAAAACCTCTTCACAGCGACTGCAAGTGGCTTTTAAGAAAGCTGGGAAAGGCTGGGGGCATTTAGTGCAGTTGATATAGTTTTGATTTTATTATTGAAGAGATAACAGACATAGTAGTTATTGTTGACTACTTATTCATTTAATAATGACTGCTTCTCTCTCACAAAATTTTGGGGAGCACTAGAGCTTCACCTTAAAGAGTAGAAGGCGAGGGCGTAATCGGGCTCCGTTCACATCACCTTCTCAATCGCTAGCCTCACTTCGCTTCTCGGTGGACACTTAAACCATGTCGCTACGAAAGGACCATCTGTACGCGTAGCATAGGCCTTTTCAGACTATCCTACAATGCTTACTGCACGTACAGTTGCGAATTGCCCAATACGCCGTAGTTCTTCCTTTTGCCAATTGGCAAGATACCCACGCACGTTCTATGGCTTCTAGCCACTACACCCGTTTGCTCCGCGTGTGCGCATGAAGGCAAAAACAGCGTGAAACGCAAGAAATACTGGGCGCTTCCGGAAGCGGATGTCCGCTACGCCCCCCTGCCATTTGCTCTGGCGGGGGGCGCCTATGTTCTATTGGCAGATCTCTTTCGGTCACCCTCCACCAGAGCGGAGTTCTCCGGCGCAGAGTTCGGCGGCCACTGCGAATCTGACAATGAAATTCACCATAAATTTCGCGAATGGGACCCGCTTGCTGATGTGAGCTTGAAACCCCTAGGCTAGAGAGACATAACTGTGTCTTTGTATTTGTTGCGGTAGTCCACTATGTACTGAATCTAGTTTCCATGAGGCTTTGCTAATTACTTTGTTACGTGAATATCCAATGAGGTGGTTTTCTGATGCCGACAAATCTAGGCAATGTTAAGCACGAAAATTCAAGACGCATTTTTTCAGTCACTATTTTATCAATTTGATTAAATGAAATAACTGATAAGAGTGACTTATACCAAGAATGTCACATGCACGCGTTTCGGTTTGGCAATGGCTGCGTACTTGCGTGGGGGTTTGCGGTGCTGAAATTTCTTTCAAGACAACTTTTGTCTAATACCATGATGAGGTATGATATATGTATTTGTTTCTTCCGTTAACGCTCGTTCTATACAGCTACACCTGGCTATTCGGTGGCACCACCGTCTTGGAATTTCCTCTTCGTAGCTGAATACTGCTTTGTGGTAGCTCTACATGGCCTTTACATCAGTAAGTATAAGAGACAATTGTCTGCTTCTTTAATTTTGTAGTATCTATACTACAAGCAGAGACAGTGAACACAGAGGTGGCTACCTATAAGGCACGTCACTCTAAGCCAGTCTTGCCAGTGTCTGACTTGTAGCCAAGTTTCCGAAATCAGAATCTTCGAAATCCTCTTCCAATGGCCCTCCGAAGGTTCAAGTTGGGAAAAAATCACATCACCATTTACGCATCGTGCCACGTCAACGTTTGCAGGAAGTACTTTTCAGACTTCAAAATGGCGCTCATATTGTATTCATATATTTAAAAGTCATTAGGAGTCAACAGGGTCCGTAAACAAGAATATGTGAGAAATTATGGCGTCCACCATACACTGGAGGTTAACGCATACGATCTACGCAGAGATCTCCGAATGTGAATGTAGGTGACACCAAGCTGTGCTTATAGCTTGGTGGGAGACGACGGTGCGTGATGAGTAGAGGCCGGATTTTTAGGCACTAAAGATCGCGTTTTAGGAGCCAAAAATAGGCAGGCGAAACAAAGTTTTAGGCCCCCCAAAATCGTAAATATAGGCACAATAAAATTTTACAAAAACTCAAATTTTCGAAGAAAGACGTGCATGACCTGTGTCTGCGACAGGAAAGCAAACAAATGTTATAGTTTATGATGGAACTAAGGCGCCAATGGTTTAACATAGCCATGCAGTTGACCTTTTTCCCGCACGGTTTCCAGAATACGGCATCTATTATTATTGTCCAGCATGGTGAGTTAAAGAGTGTTGCTTGTTGGGCAAGTTGGTACATGCTTAAATTCGACAAAAGCCACTAAAACGTCGAAAAAGGAAGAAAACTGAGAGGCAAAAGCAGAGACAGTGAACACAGAGGTGGCTACCTATAAGGCACGTCACTCTAAGCCAGTCTTGCCAGTGTCTGACTTGTCGCCAAGTTTCCGAAATCAGAATCTTCGAAATCCTCTTCCAATGGCCCTCCGAAGGTTGAAGTGAACCGAATAAGGCAACGACGTCACCTGGAGGAACACCATTCTTGACGCACTTGGACAGGTAGCGTGCCTTGAGGGTGTAGAAAACGATGCCGTCCACACACACGTTCATACGGACCGAGGAAGAAAACCCATTTAGGCAAGAGCCCATGGTACTAGAAAATTAGTTCAAGAGTGCTGCTTGTTGGGCAAGTTGGTACATGCTTAATGTGTTTTCTTCCTCGGTCCGTTTAATGGGTTTAATGGGTCCGTTTAATCTTGGCCTCGCGAAATAACGGCTCACGAAATAACGGCTTTGCAATAAACCAGTTGTTAGTAGCGCCTGTCCTGTCTCCCACATGTGTTCGTCTTTTCTAGCGCTAAAATCATCATGTTATGTAATCACCAACTCGCCCAACAACAAGTTCTTATTCAGTTCTCCATCTTCCTGCTGCTGCACAGAGGCACCTCCTATTTCTTGCGTCCGACAACACCCAGTTCTTCAAGGAGGTGCTACAATTCCTTGGGAACACTGGACTGAAAAACCAGCTGTAAATGCCGCCCGCCACGTCCTCGGCCATGGACGCCACTTTCCTCTTCTTCTCTGCTCCTCTTCCCACATTTACTTTCCTCTCTCCCATTCCACTCTATACTCTGGGACGTGCTCCCATTTAGGGTTGCAGAAATAGCGTCCTTTCGTCTCCTCCTCCTAACCCTGCTCCAACCACTCGCGCCATGTCAGTGCGGTGGGGTAAGGTGGCCGGCGCGTCCCATGTCACTGCTGCTATCGGTTGCTTTCCGGAAGTTTGTTGACCTAGGGAACTAGGTTGTTGCACCCCATAGAGTTCCGAAACGTCAATATTGCCTGGTAACATGAATTATGGTCTAAAACTGTACTCGAAAGCAAAATTTGAGTTTAAATAGTGCACAAAGAGGCGCCCGTTTTTGAAAATAGGCATTTAGAGGCACCTATAGACATTTAGGCACAAACCCCAAAAATAGGCATTTATAGGCACTATAAAAACACTATAAAAGCCTTCACTAACCCATAATTCATGCCCATATATCAAAGTGGCACGATAGGAACGCAAGAAACAAAATAAGCATTTGCCTAAATTCCGGTCTCTAGTGATGAGGTAGGAATGAAAGTAGAAGAAAAAACACGCGTCGGACATGATAGGAGTAGGAGAAATTGGTTCAGAGTTGGAAATATATGCGGTTGGCGAGAGCATGTTCTTAGCATAAGGTAATGCATCGCAGGCTTTCCGATCGCTGCTATTTTCATGTGCCCAGACACGTACACAATATCCACTCGGGTCAACAGGGAGTCACTATTTGTTGAAAAGAGGGCATTGGGAAAGCTTGCCGATTGCAAACAATGGAGTCATTGCTCCTAATATATTCTAAAGACGCCAGCTGCGCAAGGGATATTCATAATGCTTGGTGCTCTGGCAGCACTCGGTGCGTCCGCCATGTTTTGTTGGGCGCCGTCAAGGAATCGTCTGCTGGCGTCTCTATAAGGAGAGGCCACGCACAGGCTGAGTCGCTGTCATTGCGGAGCTTTCGGACGGAGAAAATACGGCCGTTTGTTCCGTCACCCAGGCCTGAAAAGTCAGCGAACCTCACTGTGCTGCGAAAATCGAGCAGAATGCAATATCGGAGCTCCTCGGGCTTCAATGCTCATTTGGACGGCAGCAGCACGAGGTGCATCGTTTCACAAAGACGAACTGTTGTCCTCTCGTGACGTGTACTTCTGATCTGAGGTAGGCGTTCAGGAAAGGTGTGCACTGAAAAGAAGATGTGACTCTCAAACGTTAAAGACAACCTTGCACAGCAATACATCTCCATTATATTTCCCATTGCCATTTGCGTCAGGTATCGAAACGACGTTTTTTTCTGCACGACATGTGCAGTGCTGTGCTGCATTCCTCGACTGATTTCTTTAGCCACAGGTACCTCTACACCCTTCACAGTATCGTCTGTCATAGTTTTACGAAATAAACAAGGCATGGGCATATGCATGAGCGACACGCCGCAACCCAAGCAAAAGAACTGATCGCGCGTTTAAACTATACACAAAGAGAGCGGCCTGAGCAATGCTCTTCTAATGCACACTGGTTGTTTATAATGTCTTGTGGTGGTATTCTATCTCGCGGACCTAGCATTGTCGTTCTGGTTTTCTCGAACACTATATGCTGGCATTCGTTGACATACCTTTTTTAAAATATCACGCTGCGTCCTTTCGTATGCCACGGAGGCGTACATTATCAGGCGCCGCGCACTGTTGTGAAGAGCATACACGGATACAAGTGCCCGCGATCAGCGGAAGGACGAGTACGCTGATCTAGCGAACAAAGGGTTTCATCTAAAGTACGCCTCCGTAACTTGCTCCATGTTCGCAGCACGTGTTGATCGACGAAAGCTAAAGAAAAAAAAATTGGCCGCGTATCTGCCTGCTTCGCTGCAGATGTCGTCGAAAGACGATAGACTTCTGCCGGCCGTACTACTATGTTTTGCCTTGCCTCAGACAGCGCCTACTCTATGTTGAATCGGCCGCATCTGGCTGGCATTGATAAAATAGAGGAGGCGCTGCTCGAGATATGGACGCATCTGGCAGTCCCGTCGGGAAACATGAGCTTGTGCAGAACGCAGGTCCACTGCCAGCGGCAGCACCATATCGTCGGCGGAGGGCTTTTTCGTGCATAGCGTCGCATTTTCAGCGCAGCCTAAGAAGCAGTAGGGTCTTTAGAATTATGTATCTATGTATTTTCTAGTAAAAGAAAACACCATTAATACTTATTTATTGACGTTGCGCCTCAGATATCCGTAAAATTTGCTTTTTGATTGACAATTTTCACTTAGTATGAACGCAAATACCAGTTCAAGATGGCTGGGCGTTCAGAAAGTGGCTAAACTTTGGCCGGGAGGTTGAATCGATTGACAGACAGACAGACCAACATTTCTCCGTTGAAGTATCGCGAGAAAGGCTATCGTCTTTAATAAAAGCGGAGGGATAAGTTGGTGTAAAGCGAAGGGCGACGCGGCGTGCGGACTATGTACTTCGGCGCACACTGCCTTGCGAAGCTTACGAAGCAATGGCTGTGTGGATCCTTGCGATCGGGTCGCGAGTTGCGGCACTGATTTACCGCGGACGCGCGCAGCAGCGTCTCTGGCACTCTACTTAAAGACGCTTATACACGTAAACCCTTGCGTTTGTCGATCTGCAACACCGACAAGCTAATGTAGATCAATCGTGCTCTCTCATGCGTGTACGACGTCGGCCGTTTGTATTAAAATGCATGTATCGTAATAATTTGTTCTGTAAGTCTAGCTCATGTTGCAGACGAGCAACTAAATTACACGGAGAAAGGCGAGCTGAGGGGAAGAGCGCCTTTGCGCGCGCATGCAATTTCCGAACATAAACACACGACCAATCTCGTTGACAGAAAAAATTCGCGTCGGTATATTGTCACGTTTTGTTAACGTGACGAAGGCAACAGCCGGCGTGTCAAACAAGAAACTCTTTATTTGTCCGAACTTGTCACCGGGAAGCTGAAAGTCAAACTACCGCAATACACACTGGCACTGATAGCGACGAACAGAGAGTCGGCCGACGATAACCTGGTGCATGGCAAGGCGCGTCGGCATTTATATATGCGGCAGAGAACGTCTAAGCACTATCACTGGTGGCCACATTTGTTCGAGAATGAACTCGGCTCTTCGTGTTTGCCTGCTCAAGCATCTCAAGCCTAACATAAGATCCTAAAATAATCTGCAATGATCTCAGACATTGTGTCGGGGTTTGCGTAAGGCATTATCTACACGGGGAATAAGCCGGCGACATAAACATAGAAAGAAAGGGGCGTGTATGGCATTGCTCCCCTCTGAAAAGGCATCGTCCGAAAGCTTTAACAGAACATTGGAGTACAATAACAAAGCAAGGATGTACAATAAGCAATAGATACAAGCAAGAAGGTGCAGTAACAAAGCAAAAGTCACAGTCTTCAGATTCGTTAACGGCCTTGTCGGCACTGTCTTGCGTCGATGACAGTCTCGGCATGTCTTTACGTAGCGAGCGACGTTACGGGCAAGACATGGTCAGGAGTACTTTTGCCGTATTCCGGCAATCGTGCGGGAAAGACTGAGGGGTCCAGCCTTTGCGTCGTCGTGTAAGGCGTGGAGGATTTCCGGTCGCAGTGCTGAAGGCACCACGAGAAGGTACGTGGCTCGAACTGGTGAAAAGTTCTTCTTCATGACGAGACGACGACGTTTCGCAAGAAAAACTACGCCAGTCCTCGCTTGTATGCCTTCGGAAAAACGGCGGTCCTGCTTTTCAGGTATTCAATAAGGCCCCTGAGCTCTGGGCCGACGCGCTGTCGTTGAGCGAAGTCGTCTATGCATACACGTCCTGCTTCGTGATTTTGTTCAGGCAGCGATAATGGACGCATAAACGTAGGATTCCGTCCTTATTCTCCTTAGCCATTCGTTTCCTCAAATTCCAGCTTTGTGAAACGGGGAATCGCATTACTCTGTCTTGAGTCAGCGCTCAGATAATGCACTCACAAGTGACAGTATATAGTTTAGAAAACATATCGGTTAGGCTGGCTTCAGCTGGGTCCACTGGTGACGGGGTTCACCCAATGCTTCTAGAAAAAGTGAAGAAAAGAGCTGTGACATCTGTGGCAGACGTCCATCGTGACGAAGCCAGACCGATGACCGTGCCGTCTGTGCACAACTTCTCCAACAATTTAACGAAGGTAGCGAGCAGACATGGCGTTCCCCATGTCGGTCCACCCCCTAGCAAGCTAAAAAAACAGAAAAGAATGTGACAGGGAATGAAAGAGGCCGTGAGACTAAGCTTGCGCGATTGCTTACGAGATGAGCAGAAGGGGTGGTATATGTTATTCCCCTGTCGTGGAGCTGTTCTTGCATAGGACAGACCGGTCGCTGTGTGAATGAGGGGATAAGGGAACGTGAAATAAATGTTGGGAAGAATAAAAAACGTCCCGAATATCCCTGAACATATTAGAATCGGCTTCTCGAGCTCTTGAGGGCTGTTTTTTTTAATGCCCATGCTCTGGCCAGAAACAAAGATAGAAACGCAAGAAGGTTGATGGAAGCTTTCTACATCACGAAGAAAGGCAGCTTGTGCGTTAGCGATACGTCAGTAGTATTATATCAGGCAGAGAAAAAGTTTATTGAGCACGTATTATCGTACCGCCCTTGACGCTCAAATGAGTGTTTACATTGCGCAGGCATGGATGGATGGGGAATATGTAAGTGGTTTTTGGTAATGAAAGCACGTACATGCACGGTAATGAAGCACGTACACAGCATTCATGTTGTCAAGTCTTTCTATGTCTTTCGTCTTTTGCGATGTTTCAATATGAACGCAAACCAACTAGCCCAACTCTCCTTTTTGCTGCAATGAAAGCATTGATTTTGAACGGCGCGACAATTCAGACGAAAAGACTAATGAACACACGAACACAAGCGCCGACCCACAACTGAAGTTTATTCAGTAGCACATAACAGATATATACACACACGTGGCTACACACAACGCAAAAGAACAAACAAAACCAAAGCAAGTTATCCATTGAGGTACAGGATTTCCTTATCCTGTAGCGCGATTGAGGGACAGCCGATACATGAATCATTTTTATTATGGATGTGGCATGCCTCGATTATTCCCCGAGTTGTCTTGCCATGATGTCTTGAAATGATGCTTGTGAGGTTAAATTGAGGCGTGCAGCCACACTCCTCACAGTACTGAGAAATTTGCGATGAACTATCAGAACGTGAGTTAGCCTCATGCTCCCTTAACCTCACATTAACACATCTGCCTGTCTGGCCTGTCAGTGCTACTTTCAATGAAAGCAGTTATGAGTAGCACTATGTCCCTTCGTCTTGTGGTGTGTCTGCCTTTCACGCCTAGCAAGTTTTCGTGTATTTGCCTTTTGCGCCAGCTCGGTTGTGTCGAACAAAGGAATGACTTAAGACGGAAAGTTTTCTAGCAGAAAGCAACGCATGGACAGACAAAGTGCACAGGACTGGCGCTAACTTCCAATTGTGGAACGAGCCCTCAAAATTCATTTTTTCTATTCATTTTGCGCCTGAAGCAGTTTTAGCATGAAAAGATGCCTCTTCGCCCACGAAGGAGTTTTCTTGAAGGGCCCTTAAACCACACAGAGGTAGAAACTTAGCTGTGGTGTTGCAGGCGTGCACAAGTCTACAACGAACACGTAGCCGTGAGAATTTAATTTTTCGAAGCGGTGCCGTAATAGCGGAGCTACGCGCTTTTGGTGATACAAAAGCGGCCTTCGTTCGTTTCACTCTTTCCTTCATTCGTCGGCTCGCCTGTCCTCCTGACCGAGTAGTCCTGCTCACCGTGCGAGGAAGAAGAGCGGCGAGCGCGCGTACCTCTGAGCGGACAAACAGGTTTGTAGGTGACAAGCAGACAACGCGTTGACGTCACAGCGAACACTTGAGGGGATGATCACTGCCGGAAGGCCCGGAGTGGAGAATAAATTGTTTCTTGGAATTTGTGAGGTGTCCGTGGCTCTCAGCGCGGCCGCGTTAACATTGTTGATCGTCACGGCATTGTCAACACGATCCACGCGGTTACTTGAAATGTTGAAAAATTATCGAAAGTGGTTTAGGGCCTTTTAAGGCACTTGCAAGACCACACCGTACAGCCAGCAAAAGAGAACGGTGGTACGTACTACAATTGCGCGGTGCCCTTTGTTTCAACGCAAAGTACCAATTACGCATGATAATTGTCGCAGGAAAGCACCCAAGGTACCTCCATCGACAATTCCAATAATGCAGGCTCTGGCACTAACGTTGGTATTGCACGAAATCACCGCCACTGCACTGCCACACGGAGAATCGGTGCAATAAAGTGGTTTATACTGCGGTATTAGACAGCGCTATCTGATGGATCGGTACGCTAAAACGCATGGACGCCCCTGTTCATGCGTTTGAAGCACGGCGCGTGCTCCGCATTTTGTAATAAACTTGCTGTGACAACAGGAAGAATTCAATAATATGTCGTATGAAGATTTATTAGAATAGCAGTGGCGACTTGGCAGTCAGAGTAGCGCTGGTCCGACAGGAACGCAGATCTCGCGCACAGCAACAGACGCCTGAGCGAATCTTCTTTCTCGTCTTCACTACAATACTAATAATTGCTGGTCTTCTCCGTCCCAAAACACTATATGATCGTGAGAGACGCCATAGGGGAGTGCTCCGAAATTTTCGACCGCATGGCATTCTCTAACGTGGACCTAATCTAAGCACACGGGCTTGTAGCGTTTCGCTTCCATCGAAAGGTGGCCGCCACGGCCCAGATTCGATCACGCGATCCCTGTGTGGACAGTCGAGCACCATGACCACTTGACCACCGTGGCAGGTCAAAAAGAATTGAAGTATAGGTGATTCCTTGCATTAACGAGTGGAATAACCACAATAGATTATTCCGGAATACGATTATTTTCATAATCTTGTTAACAAAAAATATTCGATTCCTTCCTGATTAGTGAAATATGTCTTAACTCTTCAATAGCAGGCTCATACTTTGTAGCGCTCTCCTAAGCTGAATGTATTTCGGCGTGGTTAATAAAACATTGATGTTGCTGGGTAACGTATACGCACACAGAAAAGCCATCAGTGCTCTGAAACGAAAACGTTCTAAAAATGTGTTCATAGGCCTTTTTCGCCTTTTCTATACGCTCCCATCTCACCCTTTCACCTTTGATGTCTAACGTCTACCTCTTCGTGCCCGAATACGGAAGAAACCTAGACTCAGTAGAGGATGGACCGTGCTTTTATGCTCCGAAACTGCTATTAGGCGACAATTTCCCGTACAGAACCTGAATCGAATATAGCGGCCCGCCTCGAAACGATGCACAAAAGTGTTCAAAAACGATTTTGTGAGCTCACTTCTAACATCGAACTTACGCAGCGTATCCGTAAACCCATGTTTCAAAACAGTAATGCGCATTTTGGAAAATATTAAACTCCAAATGCGTACGCAGTGTGTGGCGTAAGTGTTGGTTTAGTTGCTGCATAGCCTCTCTATAGCATGTACGTACATAACTAAATTTGGGCAATGGTCACGACGCCCTATTCGCTTATCACTAAACTGTACGCGATATGGTATTAAGAAATTATCGAAAGAGAACGCACGGTCCTGTTAATTTAGACACGTTCAAGCAAGGGGTCCACTTCAAAAGGTGGTGGACAATTTGGGAACTTGAAAATGAGAGACGTGACACTAGGACCAACGTTTGGTAAGAAAAGGATGACCAGAAGTATGTAAAGAAAATGACCGTCAAGTTTACTGCCTTGTCAACAATGTGAGCGTTAGTTGAAGAGGTGATTCCACGTGCCGTTGTCAATAATCGAGTGGGAAGAGCTGGCGCGATGAAAACGCGAAAGAAAGAATGAAAGCGCAGACAGCACGCCTACTTCATCGTCTTAACGTGCCAAACCCCATTGCGTCCTTGGTGATCAACAGTTCTACGCCAGCTGATGCCCGCTTACTCCACGACGACACCCAATGTCATAGAAACGTGACCACTACTTTAGAAAGATGGTACAGAAAGCTAAGTGCTGGAGTTTAAGAGCTGAACTCCAAGAAGCTGCTTAGAGATCATTCATGGAGCTCATTGTTTGGGTTAAGCCGCATTACACTAGGAATATGTTATGTAGTTACAATAATCTCTTGCGAAACATACACTTCTATTTTAATGCAAGCAAAAGCGCACAGCAATGTTTCATATTGAGATTCCCATATTTTATTTCTATAGAGTATGGAGACTCCAGCCTATAAAAAAAATTCGGCAGATCCCATATGCAAAGCATGCGGTGGTAAGGTGACTGGGTTGTAATATTTTTGTTGAGCGACTGTAGAAATGTATGCACACTCATATGTTGAACAGTCGCATATGTTTCATATAACCAATTATTTACAGTTGCGTGACGATGCCAACAGAAACATGGGTATTACAACACCAGAAGTGGTATAAGCTGACATGTAGCGCTCGTGTTTGCGAGGAAGGTAGCCTTGGATAGTGCTACGTAAAGAAACTAGAGTGGATGGCGCTTAAGTATACAATTGACTTTAACCCGACATGACTCCTTCACCATAGCAGTACATATGTAATGTTTTTAAAATCAGATAACCAGCACCGCAATAGCAATTCACGTTTCACCAACATTATGCCTGCATAGGGTCTTTTTCAAAAGCAGTTTCGAGACCTGACGTGGCCCTGTGGTAGAACACTCGATTGCCACGCAGAATGCTTGGGTTCGATTCCAGCTGGGCTCTGATTTCTATTCTTTGCATACGTCGAGTCAACGCCGCCGATGTCAGTTTTTCTTAACGCTCTCGCATTTAATGAGTAATGTTTGGCCTTGCCGTTCCTGGGTAAATATAAATTGTCAAACATCTGTGGCTCATACCCGCATACTGCGGCCCGTGATTTACGGGTATGAGCCACACGTGTCTGGAGAAACGAGTTTGACGACGTACGAGTCGAGATTTTCACGTTATTCAAGTCACGACCAGCCATACAAATTCGTCAAATCCTCTTACCCTCCCACACTAACTTTGGTCGACTTGAAGTTAAGGAGCTGATCACAAGAGCACCCAGACGTAGGCGGATAGATAGATAGATAGATAGATAGATAGATAGATAGATAGATAGATAGATAGATAGATAGATAGATACGCAGATAGAAACGCTCAAAGTGCTTGCAGTGCGCAAAGAAATGCTTCGCATTTAAAAACCCGGCAGATACCTCGCAATGTGGGAATTGATGTACAGCCAAGCAGTCACCAAGGACCAAATCATGGTGTACATAACATGCATGCCACGAGTTACATGTTACCACCCGCCATTTATCTTCATCATACAGTCACCTCGCGCAATACCCATTTTGGTGTATATCAATCTACCGAACTGGAAGCAAGCGCACCGTGAGCGTGGCATGTAAATTGGGTTGTAGATGACATGTATGCCATGATTTTTGTTACCACCTGCCATTTATGTTCGCAATACAGTCACATTGCGCAACACTCATTTTAGTTATATCAAGCTTGCGAAGTGGACGCAAGCGCACCCGTGGCATGTAAATGGGGTTGTACACGACGTGCATGTCATGATTTTCATGTTACCATCTGCCATTTATATTCGTCATACAGTCACGTCATGCAATACCAATTTTGGTGTATATCAAGCTAGCGAAACGGCCGCGAGCGCTCCATGAGCGTGGCATGCAAGTCATGCCATACAGGACATTGTCATATTTTTATAATACCAATTGTCACTTATGTTTGTCATGCAGCCACGTCATGCGATACCGAACTTGTATATCAAGCTAGTGAAACGGCCTTGAGCGCACCATGAGCGTGACATGTATATTAGGTTGTACATGACATGGATTACACAATTTTCATTTTATAATCTGTAATTTATGTTTGTCATACAGACACGTCACGCAATACTCAAATTTCATGTATATCAAGCTAGCGATACGGCCGCGAGCGTGCCATGAGCGTGGCGTGCAAGTCACGTTGCACATGTCATGTCATGCTTTCCATATCACCACTTGTCATTTATGTTCGTCGTACAGTCACGTCAAGCAATACCCAAATTTCGTCTATATCAAGCTAGTGATACGGCCACGAGCATGCCATGAGCGTGGCGTGCAAGTCATGCTGCAGATGACATGTCATGATTTTCATATTACCACTTGTCATTTATGTTAGTCATGCAGTCATGTCACTCAATACCAAATTTGGTGTATCTCAAGCTACCGAAACGGCCGCGAGCACGCCATGAGCGTGGCATGCAAGTCATGTCGCACATGACAAGTCATGATATCCATATTACCACTTGTCATTTATGTGACACGGCTTGTCACATAAATGACAAGTGGTAATATTACCACTTGTCATTAAGGACACGGCCGCAGGAGCCGCACGGCCATGGCATGTAAACCATACCGTTCATGACAAGTTTGTCATGATTTTCCTGATGTGACCAATCATTCGTGTTCGCCATACAGGCTTGTTATGCCATACGAAGTTTGGCGTAAATCACATTAACGACACAGTCTGAAGAGCACACAGACGTAGGCGGCTAGATAGATAGATAGATAGATAGATAGATAGATAGATAGATAGATAGATGGACGCATAGATAGATAGATAGATAGATAGATAGATAGATAGATAGATAGATAGATAGATAGATAGACAGAGAGATAGATAGATAGATCGCTAAGATATGCTTTATATTTAAACGGTGTATTATTTGTGCAGCTGGAATTCGTACAGAATATTATTCAATCTGTTTGACAAGCATGTCAGTACCGCCCCTTTAGAAATATTCTTCGAGTTTATAAAATATAAGAGTGATTAGCCCACGGCACAAACAACAATGAACTCTTTGCTTTATTCCGG
Organism: Rhipicephalus appendiculatus; assembly: GCA_030522465.1. Classification (NCBI taxonomy): domain Eukaryota; kingdom Metazoa; phylum Arthropoda; class Arachnida; order Ixodida; family Ixodidae; genus Rhipicephalus; species Rhipicephalus appendiculatus. The sequence goes on along the minus strand of JALIZH010014227.1, from coordinate 102,963 downwards.
GTTTGTGTTGTGTCTTGGTGAGGGCTGAATCTAAGGTGTTTTCTTTCCACAGATGAATGCGAGAGGTCAGCTAACCGGCGCTCTGGAAGTAACAGCATTTTGAACCATGACAGTTGTTTCAAAGAACGTTGTGAACTTTGGGTGCGTGGAGGTCACGTAGGGATCTTCAACTTAGGAAAATGGCGAAATGACATTGACTGCTGTCAGAAATTCTTCAACCAAACTTGCGCCACGTCCACTGTAGTACAAGTATATCATCGTCAAATTTGTCGTTTGTAAAAAGTGGTTTCAAGCTAGCAATAAAATTTCCACGGAAGCTACTCGTATTGTGTTCAATGTTTTTCACCCGCATGTCTGGCAATGTGTGGTGCCCGCGTCACAAATGAGCCCTGAAATAAGCACGCATCCTAGAACATACATTTCTTGGGGGAGACCTGTGACATTCTCCACATGGTGTGGGCATGTACAAAAGAACCCCGCCTTCCCCCCTTCTTTTACCCCTCCCCGAGTGCAAGGGAGACTGCCCTCCTCAAGTGCCCTTCGCTGGAGTCTCAACGGACTCTGGTGAGACGGGCGCGAGTCGTGTCCTCGCCATGCGGTGTCTCGGACTAGGGACGCCGACCATGTAGCGGGGTCATGCTTTGGCCCCCCAAGCTCTCTCTCTCTTTTTTTTCACAATAAATGTTTTCATCTCTCTCTCTCTAGGATAACCTGACTGCAGCTCTTTCATGTCCGAGTTTGAAGAGGTTGCCATGACGTGATGATGGTTATGCCGGCAACCGGCAATACTAGTCACCCTGTACTGCTGATTGTATAAAGTTCACTAAATAAGATTTGCTTATTGCGACTGGTAGTGAGACAATACCACTCAGATAGGCGTTGTCTTTGGGCTTTTCCGATATTCTGGCACACTGCAGCGCAAACACACACACACACACACACACACACACACACACACACACACACACACACACACACACACACACACACACACACACACACACACACACACACACACACACACACACACGCGCGCGCGCGCGCACACACACACGAGTTATGAGTGGTTGCAATCCAGTAAGGACGCTTCATTTTATAATATGTGCGACTAAGACGAGATATTTCTATGAAGCGTGGAAACTTGGGCAAGTTGGTAGGACATAATTAAATATACGAACAGCGCATAAGGACAAAGACTGTCTATGAAGAACGTCCCGTGAAAGAGTTTGTGCGGGCACTGTCATGGCACCGTCCACTCCCTAACTCATGCCTCTGATCAGTAAACATTGAGGGCGTGCATGAATGCTAGTGCGATGAGGCATGTGTGAATACATTTGAGTATTCGCAATGCCCATGAACTATAAGTGGCGCGCTGTACAATTCAAGATGGTGCCCGCAGGAGGGTCAAACCGTTTGTTAGCGTAGGAACAGATAGGACGTGCGGACTTACGGCCCATGCGATTTTCACCGGATGAAGTCATTTGCTGCACTGAAATAGATATGAGACCGAAATACTTTCCCAAATCATGGAAGCTCGCCACCTAATTATTTCTCGGGTTGAGAAAGGTTATATTTCAGCTCCTTTACCGTGCATAAGCGATGCTTTGCGAAATCCTGTACGTGCTGCAGAAAACTTCATGAACTACAATTGACGCATGAACAGAACGGTACTACGAGGTGCTATGTGCCGATACCGAGCCTGCACCTGACGGATTTGCCGCAGTACTAGGCCGCTAGCGAGTAGCGCCATTGCTGCTACACGGGACCCAATGATTAACTTGGTAATTGTTTGCAAACATTCGCCGTCGTCATTACTTGCGCACTAAGGAATGCGGAGTTGCTTTTTAAACGGAACGCAAGCATTTAACATCCCATTCAGTACAGCTTGTGTCACGGCCAAGCTCAGACTCTAGGTGCGAGCAATTCACTACACTCGTATGCTGCAGGTTCGATCAGCACGATCGAACCATGAATATTGAAAAGAATGCACACGCATGCTTTTCGCAACGACGAATTCTTCGACGTTGCGAAAATTCGTCGAACAGACCCTTGGGAAAGTACCCGTGAAGTACAGTGGAAGTTAGCCGAGAGGCGTGAATTGTGGCCGTGACTGCACGTTTCATCGCTCTAGCAATGTTGCTTCGCTGATCGAGCTCCATCGTGTTGGCGGCATGCCGCGCTCCATAATATCCACAATAATTGCGCTACATGCAATGCTCAAGAAAAACGATGCTTTGATTTTGATCTCGCTCAAGGATATTGTTATACATAAAATACAAAAAAGGGATTTACGAGCGTGAAGAAACTAACAAAGGACGCAAAGTGAGCTGCAACTCGCTCCTTGCGAGTTAGCAGCTGATCGTTCATCGTCGCTGTCACTCTCGATGCTTTCACAGCATTCTACGTCCAGTCAAAAATCCTCGTCGTCAAGACGGCTTCTTTCAACATCACTGCTGAATGCAATCTGATGAATTACCTCCGCCGCACGACTTCGACCAAACCAAGTTCATGTGGGCGCAGAGAAGATTTTTCTCTCAAACCGGTCAACAATCGCTTGAAGTGAGCTGCCACCTATCAACAAATGTACCAAAACTAGCGGCGCAGCGCTGGCCAATTTGCGATTGCTCAGCAATTCCCGAGTCCGCGCGACTTCCCGCGTACAATGTTAGGGGATTCATGCGGTACAAAGGCACTGAAGAATGCTATATGCAATTAAAAGAAAGTGAGTTTCAACATTGGTCAGACGATAACATTTAACTGCCTACGCGGCTACAGAAAACATCGCGAATCTGATATGAGCATGCCGTGGGCTAGCACTGAAAGTGCGAGTTGCCACGTATTTTCACAAAGACTTCGCGCCTGGCAAGAACGGATCAGCTGATTTCTCGTGTCACGGATGGCCCGGTTTGTTCACCAAGGGTACGTTCACACTTGGTCTAGAAGGGAGCGAAAGCGGCCAAACTCACCGGAAATTCAGTCGCCTCGGCGCCTCAGCAGCCGGAAAACCACGCCGCGAGGCCGACGCGAGAAAATCGGTTCGAGACCGATTTTTCTGCCGCGCGAGAGTGGATTGCCTTTCCGCTTCACGGCTTTGGCTGCACGAGCTCAAACCACGTGAAGTAAACAACCGGCCGAAAATTCAACATGGCAACAAAGGCGTCGGCGGTGGCTCGCATTGACGTAATGGCAAATAACCCGCGCAGCCTGAAAAACCACCCGGCCTCGACAAGGACGGGTTCATCGAGAGCCTGCTTCGGATTACCGAGAACACTAGAATTAGAATAAGGTGCAGCCGCAGCGAGTCGTGTCTTGCTTCGTACCCCAACGTGTCTTGCTTTCGCACAGCCGGCTGAAACAGCTGCCGCCGCTGCCGGGGTGTCAGCTCGTGTTGTTTCTGCTGGTGTATCTCCCTAAACAACGTGTGAAAAGGTGCAAAGTGTTTGTGTTCAGTGCTTTGCATGCATAACTAGAATTCGGTACGAAATCTAATGCTGAGGAAACGGGCGAAATGGAATGAATTCTCAGATTGGGCAAGGCGACGGCGGCGGTGGCATGTACGAGGTGTTATGATCGGCCTTCGCGCCTTGGCGCCGCTTGAACGCGGGGAATGATTTCGGCAGTCTGCCGTGTTTTAATCCCGGGTCAACGTTTCCTGATGTGCACCCGATGCGTCAACACGTGTTCATCAAAGCTGTCGGCGCACCTCGCCAGACTCCTTGGACACTCCCGACCGGCTTTGACGGTTCTATGGCCTAGGAGGAGCTACTTGTAGTCGAGGCTGCTTGCTTTGTTCCCCGTGCTACGTGACGCACCGAACAATTAGCCGAGAGTCTGGGATCCGTCTACGGGCACGTTTCCCACATTCCGTGGTGCCTCTATGCCTTCGAGGGCCCGCCCAGGAGCTAGCCGTCACTGCACCTGACTGCACAACTGGTTTCCATGTGCGACACCTCGGCCAGGTCTTTGTCCTATGCTATGCGGGGTCGTATTGTGTCTTGTGTTGTTCTTGTCCCTCGCCGTCGGACGAACTGGGCGTCTCTCTTCCCTCTTTCCTGGGTTGGGACTAAGGCGGTATTAGACCTTCCCATTTTGGGGGGCGGAGATGAAGACGTCATCTTCGTTCGACTGTCCTGGACTCAATTGTTTCCCCATGCAGGGAATCTTGGGAAGACCAGGGCTTAAAGGGGCCCTGCAACACTTTTTGAGCATGGTCAGAAAACGCTGGCGATCGGTAGTCGAGGCTCCCGAGAACACGCGAGCCAAATATTATAGCGCAGCACGCGGCCTGGAATTCACAATAAATTCTCAGTCAGCTAAAAATTGCTTTCTGTTCTGTCGACAAATGACGCTGCAAGCTCAAAAATCACTCGTCACGGCCATTGCATCAGCCATTGGCTGATTTGAGCATGGCGCGCTCCGTAGTTACTCGGGCCGCCGCGGGAGGTCACGACTTGTCCACGCGAGCGCGCGCGCTATCGCCCTGAGAAGCCGCGTATTCGTTGAAAAAGAAAGAGAAAAAGAGCTCAAGGTCACGAGGCGCGCGTGACGTATCTTCTTCCCCGTGCCATCCCTCCCTGCTTAGCTTCCAGCGCTTTCCTCGGTACGGAGAAGAGAGAATGCAATTGCAGCGTGCGACAAATTTTTGTAACTCCACTCGCACTGGACGGATTCTAAAAAACTTCCCCATCTCCCGCTAAAGGGAACCATGTGTGGATGCGAAGCAGCGGGGAGATAATCAGCTTGAGCGCGAGGAACGTCGCCGCTCTCGTTTCACGGCAGCGGTCGGGGCACTCATCGCGGCGCTGCACAGGAGAGAGAATGAGGCGCCCGCGCTCCGTCATTTTCATACCGCGAATCTACCGTGGCGCCCCCCAGTGGAGTATGCAGCTGTCACACCACCTGTCGTGCGCGCCGCTCCGTAGAGGATACCTAGAGGACAGGACGGGGGGGACCGTAGGAGAGGAGAGAGGGGGGAGGGGACGTGAATGCGCTGTGGGAGCCGCTCCGTAGAGTAGAGGATTCCTAGAAGAGAGAGGGGGGAGCGGACGCGCTGTGGGGGGTGTGGGACGCCGGAGCCGCTCCGTAGCGTAGAGTATTCCTAGAGGAGAGAGGGGGGAGAGGACGCGCATGCGCTGTGGGACGTCGCTCCATAGAGTAGAGGAGGAGGAGGAGGAAGAGGAAGGAAAGGCAGGAAGGTCAACCAGACGAGCGTCCGGTTTGCTATCCTACACTGGGGTAAGGGGAATGAGGGATTAAAAGATAGGGAGATAGAAAGAAAGGAACATAAAAAAACACGTGAGCATAAACTAGACTGCTGCGTTCGATAGTAGCGAACCCAGGACTCCAGGTGTATCACGTTTCACTGTACATCGCCGGGACTTGGTGCCTACTGAAGGCCTGCAAGCACTGGACATAGAACATCCAGTACCTGTTGTACGGACTCGGCATGCGGTGACTTCAGCCTGCCGACGAACACTCGAAGTGTGTCTAACAGTGACTGAAGAACAATCAGGATTGATCTGTCTTCTTCTGGCAACTTGTCAGTCGGAGATTCCGGGTTCACTATTGCCGAGGTGCACTGTGAATCCGCATGTCGCTGCGACCTCGGCAACGGAGGCCAAGCTGCGTCAGTAGTGTCCATGCCATCCACAGTGTTCTGGTTTGCACCGGCCGTCGCTGATCCGTGTGGCTGCGGCTTCGGCATTGTAGGCCAAGTGGTATCCACAGCAACCATGCCTTTCATTGCATTCTGTTTCATGCCAGCCGTGTAGAGTCCGGGTGGCAGAGGAGGTGGTGAAGCAGGGCGTCGAATGGGCGCTGCGGATGTAGAGGCATTGCATTTCTCTGACGCACTTCGGTGCCGACGGCGCCGCTTTATGACGGTTACGGCGGCTTCGCGATGCGATGAATGGTCTCTCGCCATTTGCCTCAATACAGCTATCTCTCGTTTCATTTTTGGGCAATCTCTTGAGGAAGCCTCGTGTGGTCCGTTACAATTGGAACACTTGAGGACATTGGCTTTGCAACTGTCTGCGGAATGCGTTTCAGCGCAGCGAGAACATACTCGCTTGTCTTCGCATACGCTTCTCACGTGACCGAGCTTCATGCAGTTGTGACATTGCAGTGGTTTTGACACAAAAGGTCTTACATCATGTCGGAAGTGGCCCACCTTTACGTACGAAGGTAGAGAGTTGCCTCTAAAATCTATTTTCACAAAGCGTGAGGTACCCACCCATACGAGCCACCTTGGTGATGACGCTAGCTTCATTAGCTGGCTTGATTAGGCCACTCAAGTCGGAGCTGGGAATGGCAGTGTCAACGTCGTAGATGACGCCGGTGACGACGTTGACCGCCGGGATGTAGGAGCGGACATTGTTTACATCCAGCTCTGTGACGTTGCGTAGTATGTTCAGTGCGGCAGCATGCGAAACATCAATCGCCATGACATTCTTACGCGGGTTCACTCTGATGTCGATTATTTCATCTGGCACCAGTCTCTCGAGCAGCGCCGAAACTGATTGCCTGTTGAGGCGCTTCATGTTGCCGTTGGGGTATTCCTAGAGGAGAGAATGGGGATGAGCGTAGGAGAGGATAGGGGGAGGGGACGCGCATGCGCTCTATGGGGTGTGGGACGCGGGGGCCGCTTCGTAGAGTAGAGGATTCCTAGATGAGAGAAAGGGGGTGAGCGTAGGAGAGAGAGGGGAAGAGGACGCGCATGCGCTGTGGTGGTGTGGGATGCGGGAAGGAGGGACGGACTAAGCCCCCTCCAAACACATGCAAGCAAGATGTGCCGCGATGTGGCGGCGTGCAGAGAGTCATAGTTACTACCGCCGTTCACCCGCGCTTTTTTGAATTTCTTCACTTTGACATTCAGAGCACTGGGCGGAAATCACATCGCGTCAGCACCGATCAACGGCCCTCGCAATGCTTTGTTTTAATTAGACAGTCGGATTCCCCCCGGTCCGTGCCAGTTCTGCGTTGGCTGTTTTCTGCCGGCCGAAGCATAAGGAGCTTCGCCCCTCGCGATGCCTTGTGTTGTATGGCATCGCGATCGTCATCGTCATCACGCAAGTGGCTGCTGCCTACTACAAACTACAAGGGACGCCAGACGCACGGCATAAGGAGCTTCGCCCCTCGCGATGCATGTGTTGTATGGCATCGCGATCATCATCGTCATCACGGCACACCACATGGAATGTGGTGTGCCGTGTGCGCTTTTTTGAATTTCTTCACTTTGACATTGAGAGCACTGGGCAGAAATCACATTGCGTCAGCACCGATCAACGGCCCTCGCAATGCTTTGTTTTAATTAGACAGTCGGATTCCCCCGGTCCGTGCCAGTTCTGAGTTGGCTGTTTTCTGCCGGCCGAAGCATAAGGAGCTTCGCCCCTCGCGATGCCATGTGTTGTATGGCATCGCGATTGTCATCGTCATCACGCAGGTGGCTACTACGTACAAGGGACGCACGACCCACAGAATAAGGAGCTTCGCTCCTAAAAAATCACGCCATATCCACGAAGTGAATGATGATGAGTGGGCGAAGCTCGATCGTTTTCATCCATGGCAGGAAGAGAATGTGTGGTCTGGAACGCGCTTATACTTCATGGTCATCAGCGTCATCGTCATCGTTATCAAGTGTAGTGGGTACATTCCACTATACTGGAATGCGCTTATACTTCATCGTTATCACGTGTAGTGGGTGCATTCCACTATACTGCGTCATCGTCATCTTTATCACGTGTAGTGGGACATTCCACTATACTGCGTCATCGTCATCTTTATCACGTGGAGTGGGTACATTCCACTACACGTGGCTACCTACATACCTACTACTACTACTACTACTACTACTACTACTACTACTACTACTACTACTACTACTACTACTACTACCACAGAGGAGGGACAGACCCACACCCTAAGGATCTTCGCCCCTAAAATCACGCCATATCCACGAAGCGAAGAGAATGATGTCATCGTCATCGTTATCACGTGTTGTGGGTACATTCCACTATACTGGAACGCGCTTATACTTCATCGTTATCACGTGTAGTGGGTACATTTCACTATACTGCGTCATCGTCATCTTTATCACGTGGAGTGGGTACATTCCACTATACGTGGCCATCTACCTACCTACTACTACTACGACAACTACAGATGAGGGACAGACCCACACCCTTAGGAGCTTCGCCCCTAAAAGTGTTTCAGGGCCGCTTTAAAATTGGGGGGACCCTCAAGCTTCGCCTTTAAGAGTTGAACGCGATAGTGATATCCTGTTCCTAGTCCGTACTTCAATCCTTTAGTGCACACTATGTAATGCGTAGCATGCTTTAAACCACGAGCAATTATGCGCGGTAAATGCGGGAAATGTTTTCGAAGTTGCTATGCAACCACTACATGGTCTTAAGGGAATACGCGCAGTAACGTGTGTGCCTATTGTAATGGGTACACGGGTTTGAACCACAATGTCGTTATGATATTCACATCTTCTGACGCCCGATGCCTATGCACGCTTGTACCACGCAATATTACTGCGATATTACATGTTGTATCGTGACGCCTGTATACAGGACGCGCGTGTTTGCAAAGAATGAAAGTTATTTTCACTGCAATTCCAAGCATAGGAAGTTATTGTATATATAACCACAAGCAGAAGCGTGGCTTATCTTGACATTGTCGCAGTTATGTGTATTATTGTAAATGGTGGCTGTTGATGTACATGCGACGTTAATGAACCGGTAATAAAGAAAAAAAAAGCGTGGCTGCGTGGCAGAACACCTGCTTGCCAGGCAGACGACCCGGGTTTGATCCTGGTTCGTACCCGGAAATTTTTACTATTTAATTTATTTGCATGTTTCTAGATTTTTCGGTCATGGACAAGGTGATGATTTTTCGCTCACAACCAACGACGACGCCGCCGACGCCGACACCGGAATTTTTGCGAAACGAGCAAGCGTCGAGACACTCTAGACAAGCTTCCACCATGAGCTTCCATCATGCAGCAAGAAGCTTTCTTCATGATGTAAAAACACGCTACCATCAATATTGTAGAAACATGCTACCTTCAGTAGGTAAGTACTGTAAATAAACGTTCCTGTTATCAGCTCCGGCTACTCTGCTCGACTTGTCCCTGCGGCTTGGCTGGTTGGCGTCCTATGGGCAGAGCCCCGACCACATCAGAGGGTCAGTACGAATGTCAACGATCTCGACGCACGCGGACGTGGTTTTCCGCCCCCCTTGAGCGTTTTCCTCTTCGCTTCGCTTCTCAAGTATGAATGTGCCATGATGCAGGAAACGTGCTAAGTCGTGTTCGTTTGATGCTAACGCGCAACCCTGAAGCTGGCACAGGCAAACAAGGGAGCGATTGCGTAGTGCTGCCATACTGACCCTTCTCGAGAGGACGCTCCTGAAGTGTGTTTGGTGGTGCGACAGTGTATGGGCATTACGAATACACTAAAAGCTCCTAAATTCAACCGTCGTTAACCCTTTGTGGGGCAGCGGGGCTCAGATGACCCATTTTTTTTTCGCCATGTTCGAATTTTAGATGCGAAGCATCTTATGCTCGGGGCTTTGTCCGTCCCTCGCTCCCGCGTCCGGTCACTTTCGTCAAGTACGGAAGCACCCACTGTGTGAACCAGAACACTGTAATACAATAAGGCCGTCAACCACCACCACAGTCACCAGAGTCATAGCCGAGAGCACAGAGTGCCTTATTCGGAACAACAATCAAATGGCACTAATGGACTACTTCCCTTTAGTCCAGGTTGGCAGGCGAGCCGACGCCTCCTTCTCGAATCTACTCACCAAGATATCAAACGTAAAGGCGTTGCAGATTATATTTACAAGGTGTATACAGAGACGCACTCGGACCCAGCCATACAAGATAGAGACAAGTCAGCGCGAAATCAGGGAACGTCATCTTCTTTCATACTGTCTCCGTCTTCATCTTCGATAGCGCTTCGTAGCAATATATATATATATATATATATATATATATATATATATATATATATATATATATATATATATATATATATATATATATATATATATAGTCAAGAAATGAAGGAGTACACTTACGAAAATGGAATATTTTTTACTGGTTAACGTTTCGGTCGTGCCAAGTGTGCTCCTTCATTTCTTGACTATATGTCCACCGGACCCACAGAACTTTCTTTTGAATCATTATATATATATATATATATATATATATATATATATATATATATATATATATATATATAAGTATCTATGTATACATATATGCGCCTCTTCTACAGTAACGAAGACGTCAACACATTCAACACCTTCGTGGCGGGCACATGCTCCGACAACAACGACCAGCAACAACGTCAAGTCGCGCGAGCCCAAGACACCTTCCTGGGATGAGCAACGAAAAAAGCATGGACAAGGCAAAGGAGAAGGTGGCCAAGCTGTTTAACGCAGAATTCGCTAACCTACCCCAGCAAATCCTACTAGTCTACGACAAGCCCTACATGATAACGGCTAACATAGACGTCGTAAACGTCGTAGTTGGAACCCTAAAACTGTGTGAACGAAGAGTCGTACAGCAATCCTATCAAGACGGAGAAGACGCGTTTTCAGACGATTGTGGTTACAGTTCGACGTTCCCACAACGGGGAAGCTCGCTCGACTTCGCTCCAACCACGCAGTGAGCAAGGCGAAACGTTTGGGCTATGACGTTGACACGACGTGCATATTCATAGAACCGCACCACGTCACGTTCACGATCCACCGCAACAGCGGTGTCCGGTGCAAACGAACATAATTCCCCCCTGGTCCAGGCGGGTGCCATAAACATACACAAGACCCAGGGAGGAACCTACTCTTCCATCGTATACGAATACTCGAAGACGCATTCACAGAAAGTCGTCTACGTTGCCTTAAACAGATGCACCAACATTCAGAACCTCTAGCTGACTAACGCTGCCGGCAACCATCGCTTCCACCACAAGAACGACAACTTGGACAAGAGCATGATAGACAAATGCAATCGCCTCGGCAACCATCGTCTTGACACCGTCACACAACGTTACCTCCGCGCTTTCCGAAAAGACGCCGACCCCGAAACGGATAGCACTGCTAAACAGCCGGTCCCTCAAAGCACATGCCAGAAATATCGAGCGTGATCGCGTCCTAACCAAAGCAGACGTGCTCTGTCTCAAAGAAACGTGGAACGCCACAAGACCGACCATCAACGGCTACGAAGCGATCATGTGTACTGAGGAGACAGAACGTCGTGCCGGTGGTGTCGCCATATATGTCAAACGACATATCTCCACAAGCCTTATATCTACAACCTACCGGCCAATGACACAACGGGGAGCATCGGCCGTTAGACTCTGCTTTGACAACAACATCGTCATCATGACAATGTATCTCGCACCAAACATCTCCAGAGTGACAGTACACTAAGACTTAGAGGCACGCGCCTTTCGTTGTTTCGTCGTTGACTGGTTGTTTTGCTCGCCAATAGATGACGCGAAAAGAGGCTCTGGTTGCTCTCGCTCCCGCTTGAACGCGCTGCAAGCAGCCGCCGGAGCGCACAGGCCACGCGCTGGCGTGTTCCCTTTCATAAAAATTGATAGCGCACAACGGCCGTTTAGTTGACCTTTTTGTTGGTGTTAGTTTGTTGAAAGTTTATGTTTGTAGCCTCGGTCGTTTGTTTTTTGTAAGGCAGCAGCAAGTTCGCAGAAAAAAAAATAAAAGTACGTTTGTTTCTTTGAAACGACTGTCTTTCAGTGGGCAGTAGGACACATATGTCCCACTTTTTTCAGATACAGCCACATTGCAGTGGGACACAGATGTACCACTTTTTTCTCGAAAACACTGAAAAATAGAGAACTCAAAATTTGTACATAATATATGAAACTGATACAAAAGACAATGCCACCCTCAATAGATGGGGTGCATTGTTCAATAACATTGGGCCCCATAAAGGATTAAAGTGGCCATTACACCTATTTTTTATGTGAAGCATCTTATGGCGGAGCTTAATCCGGTGTGCGGCGTGACATCCTTTACTGTGCATGCGCAAACCCTTTGAAAAAAAAAAAATAAAAAACCTCCTTTCCCCCCTCTCTCTCTCCTCTAGGCATCCCTCCCCGCGGCAACCACACCCTCACTGCGCATGCGCCTCCCTCTCTCCCCCTCCTACGCTCTCCCCTCTAGGCATCCCTGCCCGCGGCTTCCACATTCCCACTGCGCATGCGCGTCCCTCCTCTCTCTCCTCTCCTACGCTTCCCCCCTCTCTCCTCTAGGCATCCCTGCCCGCGGCGTCCACACTCCCACTGCGCATGCGCGTCCCCTCCTCCCTCTCCTCTCCTACGCTCCCCCCTCTCTCGCCTCGCGACGCCGACGCAGGCAGCGTCTGCTAGCGAGTGTCTTGGTTGAAAAAAACCGGCAGATCCCACACACTGTGGGAATCGATATAATGCGAAGCAGCCAGCAAGGAGCAAATAATGCTCTCCATAATATGCATGTCCTTATTTTAAGTGTTAGGACCTCTCATTTGTGTTCGTCATACAGTCAGGTCACGCAATACAAATTTTGGCGTATATCAAGCTAGCGAACTGGACGCAAGCGCACCATCAGCGTGGCATGTAAATGGCATTGTAGATGACATGCATGCCAAGATTTTGATGCTCCCACCTGTCACTTATGTTCGCTTAATTTTTTTACCTCGAATCGCAGCGAGACGCGAGACCAATCTGCCTCCGTTTCGCATGCGTTCGTATTCTCGCGCTCTGCGCATCGTGCAGACGCCATCCGCGTTCCAGCGTTTAAATTGACGGACACCTTGTCGATTCCAAAGTCTGTTCCTCGACCACCTGTGCCCACTGAGACGGGGTCGGTAAGAATGGAATGTGATGCGCGCGTCTCCTACCTTGCATGATTAGAGACGCTGGGCCCAGCGACGCTACGAGAGCAATGCGCGAGCGCTTTACAGTCCAACGCGACCGGCGTCCATTTGTGCGCCCCGGCGCCCACCTGGCACGAGCAAAGCGCGAGCGCTTTACAGTCCAACGCGACCGGCGTCCATTTGTGCGCCCCGGCGCCCACCTGGCACGGTGGTGCCAGGGCGCGGCTGGAGGGACGGACGTGAGCATGAGACATTAAAGGCTTTCGCCTTAAAACTTTCGTGTATATCAAGCTGGCGAAACGGCCACGAGAGTGTTGTGAGCATGGCATGCAAGTCATGTTGCACATGACACGTCATGATTTCCACATTACCACTTGTCATTTATGCTAGTTCATACAGTCACGTCACTCAATACGAAATTTGGTGTATCTCAAGCTAGCGAAACGGTCACGAGAGTGTCATGAGCGTGGCATGCAAGTCATGTTGCACATGACTTGTCATGATTTCCGTATTGCCACTTGGCATTTATGTTCGGCATACAGGTACGTGACGCAATACTAAATTTGGTGTATATCAAGCGAGCGAAACGGCCGTCAGTGCGCCATGAGCGTGGCATGTAAATCATGTTGTAGATGACATTCAGGTCATGATTTTCATATTACCACCTGTCATTTATGTGGGTCATGCAGAAATGTGCCATCATACCAATTTTTGGATATATCAATTTAAGAAAATGGCCTCAGGAGCACTATGGTCATGTCGGGTAAATCATACTTTTCATGAGAAGTTAGTCATGATTTCCATGATATGACCAGTCATTCATGTTTGTCATACAGTCATGTTATGCCATACCAATTTTGGTATAAATCCCATAAACGATATGGCCAGGAGATCACAAAGTTGTAGGCGGCTAGATAGATAGATAGATAGATAGATAGATAGATAGATAGATAGATAGATAGATACGCTCAAAGTCGCCGAAGTTCGCTAAGAAATGCTTCGCATTTAAAACCGACTGCTCGCGCTGCACAACCGTTCACTGGCCACTCCGTATATATGGCAATGGATTTCGACCTGCAAGGTGGTGCCGGTGGGAGATTTCTCCTGTGCGTTGTTGAACAATAAAAATTCGCAGCGTGCGCGTTAACTAAAAGCGGACTGCGGGTCTCTGTGTCCAGTTGGAGTCTTCTGTCTCTCATTGCCCATTAGCAGCGATTGACATGTTCCAGTAGGAAACACCGCTCCATCACTGCGTGCTTTGTGCCTCCCCAGTTTTCTCTCCTGCGCAATGCTGCGATGAGCGCCAGCGTCAACGCCGCCGCCAGTGTAAGCGTTAGCGCCCGCTGTTTCACATCTACACATGGTTCCCTTTAGCGGGAGATGGTGTAATTTTTAATCATAATTTGTGTTATATGAGTTAATCTTTGTGAATTCGCTAATAAGCTGCCGAAAGTTTACCGTATTTGAAGCAAAACTTAATTTATAATTGACTATTTTATAAATACACGAGTGGCCTGAGAGTCAGGCAACACTGACGCACTCGCAAACCATGACGTAACAAGCAGCTAGTTGCATGCCAGCTATGCGAGCGTCTGAATTCCGGCGAACAATATTGTTCAGTGGTCAGGTGCGCGTGAAATCGAGATATTTTAGCTTAGTTCGGCACTGAAATTGAACGATTTGCAGCGGCTAAGGCTTTGATAGAATACGACGGAATCGCTGCTTGCTGCTTGTTTTAGAATTATTTTAAGGTCAGTTTTTAGGAATTCATGGTTAGTATCATTGGTAATGTTACGGTAACTTACACACTCATCACCGAAGAGTCGAACAAAAGATTTTACGCAGGCAGGCAAGTCAATAATACATATTAGAAAAAGCAGACGACTGAGCGCTATATTTTGAGTACACCAGATCTCATAGAAGCACTAGAGAGTCAATTATGAAGAGATGAATAGAGGTCTAAAAGAGAGGAAATATTTAATCCACGCGAGCACATTAGGATGAATGCTAAGCTATGTTAGTAAAGTCCATATTGAGGAACTGGTGAAAAGTTTTAGAAAAATCTAGAGATAGTACGTCGACCTGGCAAGCCGCATCAAGGAACAGTGTAAGTCTTTATTAAAGCCATCAAGTCGATTGTCACATGAAAAATCCTGACCAAACCCGTGCTAATATTTCAAAATATTGTTATAGCATTCGAGGTAGATAATGACTCGACTGTGAGCAACATGCTCAAGAAATTTGCAAAAAGTGCTGCTTTGTGCATTGGTCGACAATTATGTAGGGAGAAATGTTCACTTAACTTGAACGTAGGTATTAACGTGGGTACATGGGTAACAAACGCTTTGTCGTACTCCTAAGCAAATTTTTGTTAGAGCCGAGGGGATGAGAACTACTAGTAATATCACGGTTGTTTAGCGCAGCTAAAATACCAGTTTAATCGATAACTATTTGAGGCTTGCAAATGCCATGAAATGTATTTATCTCAAGAGATAAGCTCATATCTTCGTTGGTAAAAGTTAATCAGACGAGTAGTTAAAAAAAATTGAAGGACACTTTGTACATTCCAAAGTGTGTTCGGCGAAAACGTGTGGCCTATCCACTAATTATGCCATGTCTTTTTTTTCTTTTACACTCTCAGTGGGATAAGACACAAACCGAATGGGTGCGTGTTTTCTTCTTTAATTTTTTTACCGCGAATCGCAGCGAGACGCGAGACTCATCTTCTCCGTTCGCATGCGTTAGTATTTTCTCGCGCTTTGCGCATCGTGCAAACGCCATCCGCGTTCCAGCTCTTAAATTGACGGACCCTTTGTAAATTGGAAAGTGTATTCCGTGAACGCCTTGGTCCATTGAGACGGCGTCGGTCAGAATGATTGCAAACTCTGGGCACAGCGACGCTACGCAAGCAAAGCGCGAGCGCTTTAGAGTCCGACGCGACCGGCGTCCGTCTGCGCATCCCGGCGGCCACCTGGCTCCGTGCCAGAGCTCGGATGGACGGACGGATGGACATGGACGGATGGACGGACGGACGAACAGACAGACGGACAGACGGACGGACGGACACCAGACGGACGTGAGCATGAGACATTAAAGGCTTTCGCCTTAAAGATTACACCATCTCCCGCTAAAGGGAACCATGTGTAGATGCGAAGCAGCGGGCGCTAACGCTTACACTAGCGGCGGCGTTGACGCTAGCGCTCATCGCAGCGTTGCACAGGAGAGAAACCTGGGGGGGCGCAAAGCACGCAGTGATGGCCCGGTGTTTCCTTCTGGAACATCCCAATCGCTGCTAATGGGCAATGAGACACAGAAGGCTCGGACTGGACACAGAGACCCGCAGTCCGCTTTTAGTTAACGCGCACGCTGCGAATTTTTTATGGTTCGACAACGCACAGGAGAAATCTCCCACCGGCACCACCTTGCAGGTCAAGATCCATTGCCATATATACGGGGTGGCCAGTGAACGGTTGTGCAGCGCGAGCAGTCGGTTTTTTCAACCAAGAAACTCGCTAGCAGACGCTGCCTGCGTCGGTGTCGCGAGGCGAGAGAGGGGGGGAGCGTAGGAGAGGGGAAGACGCGCATGCGCAGTGGGGGGTGTGGACGCCGCGGGCAGGGATGCCTAGAGGAGAGAGGGGGGAGCGTATGAGAGGAGAAAGGGGGGAGCGTAGGAGGGGAGAGAGGGGAGGAGACGCGCATGCGCAGTGAGGGTGTGGCCTCCGCTGGGAGGGATGCCTAGGGGAGAGAGAGGTGGAGAGGAGGTTTTATATTTTTATTTTTTAATGGGTTGACGGATGCGCAGTGGGGGGTGTGGACGGACACCGGACGGACGGACGGACGGACGGACGCCGGACGGACGGACACCGGACGGACGTGAGCATGAGACATTAAAGGCTTTCGCCTTAAAAAACCGCACAGGCCTGCGCGGAATGCGCAGCACAGTCACAACGAAAGCTGGAAGGGCGGCCTTTCTAGAACCTTTTTTAAACACTCTTGGGGCAACTACTACAAGCGCACTTACATGGTACCCACTACGCCATAAATCATCATAATTTTTGTGCAGTGGGGAAGCGTCTACTATACCAATATTCTTCATTCTTCGGAAAAGCGCGGTACCCGCTACACACTTGTAACGCATTATGTGCACTTTGTTGCTTCTGTGGCTGACGACGATGAAGAATTATGCTATTTTGTAATGGGTTGGAGCATTGAACGACCCACTCGTTACGCAATTCGTATTGTGTGACGCCTGGTTGTTACTTTACTGTTCTAAAACGCTTTACAACACACGTTAACGCGATTTCTTACCCGAGATGAAGCCTGCATAGGATCAGTTTGCACCACAGTTTCAAGCACATGCGTAGCTCAGTGATAGAGTGCTGGGCTGCCACGCAGAGGGCCCAGGTTCGATTCCCAATGTGTGATAGGTGATTTTTTTATTTATTTACTTTTTTCTTATTTCGTGCGATATTGGTTACAGACACCGGCGGTGGCGGACAAGTACGGCTCAAAAACGACCCTTGTTGTGATCCCATAACAGCTTTCGCTGTAAAATCAGTGCACAATCAAATTCATGCATATGATTTTACGAGGTTTGTTGGTTGACAAAGATGGCATCTCCAGACTAGAAAAAAAGTGACGTCGAGGGGATTTTAGTAGTGACTAACTCTTGCCTCATCTCTTATACTAAGCCCAATTCTTTAATAATGCTTTTCTTTCGTATGCATTCGCCGCGATTTTTTATTTAACCACCTGCTGCTAAACCTAATGGACATGAAAGTCATGTAAGTAAGAGTATTTTTAAACAAGTCCAAATTTTGCTCAACGGTGCGCAAGGAATTACTCATTGAAATCGGCAGAGAAACCATCCAATAGAGAGATGGTCTGCTGCAAAACCTGATTTGTTTAGTGGCAGTTTTCGTTATATAAACCGGTAATGCATTATATTGTTACGTCATGATCCGAAATGCGTTCTAAATTGATTATGTCTAAACAAATATTTGTCAATATTACGCCAATGACGTTGGCGGTGTTTGATCCGTGACAATCAAGACATGATTCAAGAAACGTATGAGCTGCGATTTCACTCGCTGTGAAAGAGTGCGTGATCCAGTATACATTAGGGACGGTAGAATATCTGAATATGACCGAATATCAAGAGGGTAGCGTGGAAAATGCGTACCTGAATGAAGAACTGGAACTGTCCGACAATTTGTTTCTCCACGAAATATGCCCATGCAGTAGCACCAAGTAAGGGCTATTGTTCGAGAGGCTCTTTTTTTTGCTAGACAGAACTAAATGAAACCAACAGAAGTTTCCAAAATTGCACTTCTTTCGCACTTTCATCGCGAGGGCTTCGTCGCGACAAAACTCATGTCTTAGGTAACATGCGAGGGTTTATCGGTCAGCTGCCACCTCACGCGATGATTACGTGCCACGTGATGCCCTCTGGGAAAAAAAGTGTTGCACACTCGCCGTATATGCTACAAACGACCCATGCCAGCAGTCACAGGGATTAAACGCAGATAAATAGCCTACAAAGTTGACGATGGAGCGCGCTCTTTCGCAGCTCAATCGGTAGAGCAACGGACAAGCAATTTGTAGGTTGTAGGTTCACATCACACCGACAGAAAGTGTGGTTTTTCGTCGGCTTTGATTTCTTTCAATTGAGGTCAGCGAGATTACAATACTGTTGAAACACGACAAACAATCCCCCCTATGTAGGAGCAGATTCACTTAAATGACCTTATGAAGGATAACCTTTTAGTGTCGCGAACATCGTTCCAAAGGGCAGTGACAGGCGAACCGGGACATTTTAGTGCGCTTTGCTGTAACCGACAGCGAAGCGTCTTCAATCTGTCATCCCTGTTAAAAACTTTATGATGAGAATTTTTTTCGTTTTCGGGAACTTTCGCTTTCTCAGCATAAAAATGAAATAAAATTTAACATTGCTTCTTGCCAAAGAGAATCGTGACAGTGACGAATGTTTTCTGTGTTTTTCAAAGCCGATGATGGACAAGTTGAGAAAAATAGCTTCGTACACTGTAACACAGAACACAAAAATAGCCAATGCGCTTTGCATCTAGCAGATGCTTCACATACATTACAGTGACTGTTTCTTTAGAGCATCATGGTCTCAAGACACATAAAGCTGAAAATAAAGGAAAGCAAAAGTGTTTTGTAGAAAGACACTCAGGTGCATCATACGATGAAGGGACGTTCTCGATGCTCATAACGTCACCCTATTAACCATTTAAATTTCCTGAATGTTCGTTTTCGTTTGTTTTTAATGGACAAGAGCCTTTATTTAAACCTGGGGCGACTGATAGCAAGGGCAAGATTTGAATTTATACTGCTCAAAATGAATCAAATGAAGCTTCTCCAATGTCCGTATCTGTATGGCATTCCATGTATGTATGAAATAATGTACATGATCTTGGTTTTACATCAAACGGAAGTCATAGAGGCGCCATATTTCGCATTTTTAACGGTAAGCTAATGCCCAACATTTAGTTTGTATCGAAATAGTAATGGAACGCCCACTCATAAACGTAAAATTCTTTCCTTAAAGTTTTTAAGCGTTTGTAAGCGTTTTAAGGGTTTTTGGCGCTCTAAGCGTGTTGAGCCAGACTGTAAAGGAAGTTACCAAACACAAATGCTTGTTCATTTTAGTTACCCGAACTTTTATACCTCGATGATGACTTAATGTTTTAGAAATATTAATAGCATGACCCCGAGGAACGTTTTAGAAGTATTAATAGGAGGACCCAGAGGAAACTACCAAGGAACACCAGATTAGAATGGCCAGGCACTTTTAAATGCGAAGCATTTCTTAGCGAACTTCGGCGACTTTGAGCGTATCTATCTATCTATCTATCTATCTATCTATCTATCTATCTATCTATCTATCTATCTATCTATCTATCTATCTATCTATCTATCTATCTATCTATCTATCTATCTATCTAGCCGCCTACGACTTTGTGCTCTCCTAGCCGTATCGTTAATGGAATTTATACCAAAATTGGTATGGAATGACATGACTGTATCACGAACATTAATGACTGGTCATATCATGAAAAATAATTACTAACTTGTCATGAAAAGTATGATTTACACTCCATGGCCATAGTGCTCCTGAGGCCGTTTCCTTAACTTGATATACCCAAAAATGGGTACGATCAGACATTTCTGCAACAGGTGGTAATATGAAAATCATGACCTGCATGTCATGTACAACATGATTGACATGCCACACTCATGGCGCGCTGACGGCCGTTTCGGTAGCTTCATATACACCAAATTTCGTATTGCGTGATGGACTGTATGACGAACATAAATTTGCCAAGTGGTGATATAGAAATCATCGCATGTCATGTGCAACATGACTTGCATGCCAAGCTCATGGCACGCTCGCGGCTGTTTCGCTAGATTGATATACACCAAATTTGGTATTGAGTGACGTGACTGTATGACGAGAATAAATGACAAGTGGTAATATGGAAATCATGATATGTCATGTGCAACATGACTTGCATGCTGCGCTCATGGTACTCCCGTGGCCGCTTCGCTAGCTTGATATACACCAAATGTGATATTGAGCGACGTGATTGTATGACGAGCATGAATGACAAGTGGTAACATAGAAATCATGACATGTCATGTGCAACATGACTTTCATGCTACGCTCATGGTGCTCCCGTGGCCGCTTTGCTAGATTGATATACACCAAATTTGATATTCAGTGACGTGATTGTATGACGAGCATGAATGACAAGTGGTAACATGGAAATCATGACATGTCATGTGCAACATGACTTGCATACCACGCTCATGACACTCTCGGGGCCGTTTCGCTGGTTTGATATACACCAAATTTGGTATTGAGTGACGTGACTGTATGACGAGCATAAATAACAAGTGATAATATGAAAATCATGACATGTCATGAGCAACACGGCTTGCATGCCACGCTTATGACACTCTTGTGGCCATTTTGCTAGCTTGATATACACAAAATGTTTAAGGCGAAAGCCTTTAATGTTTCATGCTCTCGTCCGTCCGTCAGTCCGTTCCTCCAGCCGTGCCTTGGCCCTGTGCCAGGTGGGCGCCGGGGCGCGCAAACGGACGCTGGTCGCGTTGGACTCAGAGCCGTATATCCCCTTTGGGATAGTTCGGCGCTTTTTTGATCTCGCCGCCAGTCTGGCAACTACTGCACTTGAGTCTGGCAACAGCGCGCCTTCGTGCCGCCGACAGCCGCCAACGCCATTTTGTGCCGAGGTTACTCGTGGGGCTACGCGCGCAAAATCGCTTTCGGCAGTTGTGCGCGTTTTGTGAGCGACCGGGTGCATATTTGATGATATTCGTGCACGAGTGGGCTGCGCACATCATCGTGGACCTGCACGGAGATCGCTATGGGAGCTTGCAGCGCGGTAGGCTGCTCGAATTCGCAAAATAAAGGGTTCGCCCTGTACCGTTTTCCGCAAGGCGACAAGAATCGAGCTCGGCGCCGCGTTTGGGAAGTAAGAACGAAGCGAGATCAGTGGAAAGCCAGCGACAACTCCCGCTTTTGCGAGGTAAGTGTGAAATTTAGTTTGGCCAAGTATATTCGCATTCACAGTGCGCATGTGTTTAAATGCAGGTCCACTTCGAGCCAGATCAGTTCGAGCCTTTTCGCAAAGGACCGAAGAAGCTCAAATGGACAGCTGTGCCGACGCTGTTTCTGCATTGTGCAGGCAAGAAGAAGCGGAAACCTCCTAAAAGGAGAGAGGTAAATCTCATGCGCCGTCGTTATCGCGGCTTGCTTACAACGGTGAATGCATTTTCTTGATAAGCAAGCGCTCTTTGCGCGGCATGCCCGTCGCGATATCGCTTTAGCAGTGACGGTTCACGGTGCTTGCGTTTAAGTCTAATCCATAATGAAACCGCTGAAGCGCAGTTTGTGTTGCATCGACGCAATTGTTCTAGAGTTATATTCAGCTGTCATCGAAGAATGCAGCCGGGGGACGTCGCGGTGGCTCAGTGGTGATGGTGCTTGTCGGCTGACCCGAAAGACACGGACTCAGTCCCTGCCACGGCGGTCGAATTTCGATGAAGGCGAAATCATTGAAGCCTGTGGTACTGTACGATGTCAGTGTATGTTAAACAACCCCGCGTTGTCGAATTTTTTGCAGGCCTCCACCTCGGCGCCCCTCATAGATTGTCACTTCGAGACACTAAACCTCGTAAAAGCAAACCAGGAAACCTGTGTTTGTTATATTTGAAGATCTTAAAGTCTTTAAAAGGCGAGGCAATTTATATTCAGTAGTTAGGGTGGGGTGGTGCACAAGTGAACCATCTTGCTGCATACAGGAAATCGTGAGCTTGTATTGAACGGTTCACGTTTTACGAAACCAGAAATATTGCATAGGTGTAGTGGTTTTTAGAGAGACCAGCCAGAAAAGCAAGATATAGTTAGACAAACCTGTTGAAATAAAAAGGCGTGATTACTTCAAGTGCCATGAACAGTAAAAAATGGTTTTACCGTCACCATGCAGGATATGAATAGCACCTTTTTGTAAAGATATGCTGGACATTTAATATCTTGTTTACATTTGTTGAATGGGACACTTAGACGTACAAACTCTACACACTTCAGGTCGATTCAAGACCAGCGACCTCTCCTATTGATTCGGTGTTCGTGGCTACCTCATGTCATGGGTGCCCATCTGACCAGGTAAACTTCTGCACTATTTGCTCTAGCATGAATTGTTTGGTTGCAACATGTACTGACAAGCTTACTCAACACACTTCAGATCGATTCAAGCTCGGCTACCTCTCCTGCTGATTCTGTGCTCGTGGCTGCCTCAAGCCAAGGGTGCCCATCTGACCAGGTAAACTTCTGCACTATTTGCTCTAGTATCAATTGTTTGATTGCAACATGTACTGACAACCTTACTGAACACACTTCAGATCGATTCAAGCTCAGCGTCTTGTCCTGCTGATTCTGTGCTCGTGGCTGCCTCAAGCCAAGGGTGCCCATCTGACCAGGTAAACTTCTGCACTATTTGCTCTAGTATCAATTGTTTGGTTGCAACATGTACTGAAAACCTTACTCGACACACTTCAGATCGATTCAAGCTCAGTGTCCTGTCCTGCTGATTCTGTGCTCGTGGCTGCCTCAAGCCAAGGGTGCCCATCTGACGAGGTAAACTTCTGCACTATTTGCTCTAGTATCAATTGTTTCGTTGCAACATGTACTGACAAGCTTACTCGACACACTTCAGATCGATTCAAGCTCGGCTACCTCTCCTGCTGATTGTGTGCTCATGGCTGCCTCAAACCAAGGGTGCCCATCTGACCAGGTAAACTTCTGCACTATTTGCTCTAATATCAATTGTTTGGTTGCCTTCGTCAGACATTCCAGCCTTTAGCCCTGGCTTCCTCCTTTGTATGAAAGGGAAATAAAACTTCACTTCACTTCTGACTTTCAGGCAGCCCATTTGATGGTAACCAAAGTTGCTACTACCAGTCAACCATTAGGCACTTGTTTTCAAGAAACCAGTGCAACAGCAAGCAGATCTGCTGCAACGCATGAGCCTTTGTCAGTCACATCACAACAGGTCTCACCTAGAAAGGTAAGCTGCCGTAGCTTGCAGTGCCATTCCTATCACGCTCTGTTCCACATATTTATATTGTTGCCTGAGCATGAGTGTTCAATGGTTGGAAATGTCAACATTTTAACACTCCAGCTACCAAAGCTTAACATTTTGCTTACTTGAAAAGTTCTTGAAGCCAGGTCTCTGGCGTAACTTCGTAGTGTCATGCATTTTGAACTACAATTTCCCTTTAAAACAGCCGCTATTGGAACTACTTTTTCATGATGGTTTTATAAAAGTTTGAGCCTTTTGCATGCATACAATACTGACTATGCTTATTCTTCGTTGTGTGGGTTTTCATTCTATGCTTTGCTAAGGTTCTGCTTTACTTTTTCTTTCTGCTTAAATACTTGTGTGCTCATAATTGTTGCTTGGATTCTGATGCTTCAGAAAGTGACAGACCTACAACGCAAGGTGAAGCGTCTGCAGAGAAAGAATCGAGACCTCTTGCAAGAGAATGCAAGAATAAAGAAAGGCATCACAAGGGTCTTCACTGAGGATCAGGTACGAGCACTGGGCAGGGAGAAGAACACTGGTTGCTCGTGGTCTGCTGCAACTATCAAGAATGCTCTTAGACTGCACTTTGCATGTGGTTCTACTGGTTACAACCTCCTCATTTCTCAAGGTCAGCCTCTGCCTGCTGAACGTACTTTACGTGAACATACGCAAGGCATCAAATTTGAACCAGGTATTCTTTATGAAGTGTTTGCAATGATGGAGTGAAAAATAGCAGCACTTCAGCAACACGAAAAAAAATGTGTTCTTATGATTGATGAAATGCAGCTGCACGACAAGCTTGAGTACGACCCAAGCTCACAAAGCGTGTGTGGCTTTACAACCCTGGGAAAGCGTGGAGATGACCCTGTGTTAGCCACTCACTGCTTAGTGTTCATGGTAGGAGGTGTTTCTACACGATGGAAACAGGTAGTGGGCTACCACTTCACTGGATCATCTTTCAAAGGCAGTGACTGTGCAGCTGTTGTGCATGAGATCATACGCAAGTGTAGTGCCATTGGGCTCGATGTTTTGGCTATTACAAGTGACATGGGTGCAGGGAATCGAGCTTTGTGGAGGGTGCTTGGTGTGCATGCAGAACGGAATGCTGTGGTGTCATGCTCAACACCGCATCCAGATCAGCCGTCAAAGGACATATGTGTGCTAGCAGATGTCCCACACATACTAAAGAACATAAGAAATCACCTCTGTAGGCTACAGACTATAACGCTGCCTGACAAGATTGTTGAAGAATTCAAGTTGCCAACTAATATTGTTCATATGTGGCCTGTGATAGAATTGGTAAAACATGAAAAGGGGAAAACCTACAAACTGGCACCACATCTGAGTGAGATGCACATTTCTCCAGGCCATTTTCACAAGATGAAGGTAGCCCCAGCAGCAGAACTGATGAGCCATAAAACTGCATGTGCAATTGAGCAACTTGCAGATGATGGTGTGCTAAGCACGAAAGCCCGAAAGCCCGAACCACAGCCTGGTTTTTTAAGCAAGTCAACAAATGGTTTGACTTGATGTGCAGCCGGCACATCGGAACCGCATTCAGCTATAGTAAGCCTGAAGAATACGACAAGGCTGTAAGCTTCATGCTGTTCTTCATGAACCTCTTTCGGGATATTAAAATAGCTGATGGGTCCTGGAAACCTGTGCAAACTGGCGTGCTGCTTAGCACCACAAGCATTCTCTCACTTCAGAAAGACCTCCTCAAAGAAGGCTACAAATTTGTTCTCACAGCCCGATTCACACAAGACAGCCTTGAGAACCTCTTCTCAATGATTCGTGCTAGGAATCCAATTCCTACACCCCACCAATGCAAGATGGCCCTTCGTGTCATCAGTGTTTCACAGTATTTGAAGCATGCAAAAAAAGGAAACTACGGCATTGATGATGGGGCCTTCTTTTTGGCTGATTACCGGTCCAAATTTCCAGAGAGTGTCGCCAAGGTCATTGAAGGTGCAGTAGAGGATGAGGTTGATGATGTTTTACCCGAGATGAGCAGCACAGAAGAGAGCGCGTTTGTGTACATGTCGGGATATCTTGCTTCATCTGTGCTCAAAAATAACACGACATGCAACCTCTGTAAGGAGTCTCTTGTAGATTCACAAAATGGTGCCAAGTGCGTAAAGTTTATTCGGTCTAAGGCTTATAAGGATGGTTGTCTTGCCATTCCAAGTCAAAGCCTAGTGTCCCTGTTGCAGATGTGCGAAAGCATATTTGTCAAGCACGCATCATCTATTCACAAGCAGATAAACAATGCAAAGCGGCTGCAGGACATAATGATGAGCGCTACAAGTGGCATATATTTTCCACAGTGCCACAATATTAAGGCGCACATAATACAACGATTTACCGTCTTTCGTATCCGCATACATTTAAAGGATCTCAGTAAGATAGAACGTGAAAAGCAAAAGGCAGCTTTGGAAGCCAGGAAATTTCCAAGTGCATCAACAGCCCGTAAGGCTGCACAAGAGCGCCCGTCTTGCTGCGTCCTTCAGGCGTGAAGTGTCAGCTTGCTCCCTGCAGATCTGCAGGGCATGATTTCTGACATAATGTTAGTTTTTTATTGAAAGTGCAGTAGTTGTGGTTGTCCTATATAAATTAGAAGGTTACTGATTACTCGTGAGGAGTAGTGTGTTTTCATCAAGATGAAGTCTATGGCCATCTCTGTGAAGGCAGTTGGAAGGGGTACCATCCTTCCCATTGTTCATGCTCAAGGGCTGTGTGTGTGTTTTTTTCATTTATTTTTAATTTAGTGCACCTCATGTTAAAATGGATTATGCTGTAAATACTTTACATTGCTTTTTGTGTCTGAAATGCTTTCCATCAATCATGAATTTAGCCGTAGAGGCTGGTTTTAGCTTATTTATAGCAATGCAGTTATCAGCTCTCAGTTGGCTTGTGTCATATTCTCACTGATGTTATCTTTTGTACTGTGGTAGTAATTTCAGTGATATTCGATTTGAGGTGTTTTTCTTGACACTCACTTTGATGAGCATTTGGTGTGGGGGGACTTGTATTCATCTGGTATTTGTTCTTGCTGACCCAATATAGCCTTTTTTTCTTTTTGGAAACATTGGCCAGGGTCTGGGGCTTCCCTCACGTCCCTTGTTCCTTCTGGATCCTATGTATTTGCATTTCCCTTTTCTGAATAATGAAACACGAAATTGTTTTATCATGCTGCACATTGCTTTTTTACTTGTCAATTTGTTTGTTATGCATTGTTCTTGTATTTGTACTCTTATGAATACCTGTTACACCTTCAGATGATGCTTAAGCATATGTGGCAATAAAATTATTTTATGCGACTTTGTTTCATTACTTCACCAATACTGTACTTCAGTAGTTATAATACCCTCGTAATGAGGACATTTAGGGATACTCTAGGTAAAAATTTTAATAAGCACAGCTGTGGTCCTGAAGGTATGTAAATCAAGACTCTCAAGATAGTCTGAGCTTTCTTAACAGCTGGATTCAAGACCAGCTTCCCCGGAGTTCAAAACTACCCCCTTTTGGCATGAGTGCATTTGTACAGTCAATCTAGGGACTGCCTTCATCCATTCGATCTATCAAAACGTATTTTTCATCGATAATCCCCTTTGCCAGGCCCCTCCACTAAGCACATAGCAAATTTAAACAATCAAATCAAGTGGACACCTCGCGGGTTACTTCACGATGAACATTCGAGTGATAAATGTTCTATCACTTTTCCACTGCACAACAGCAAAAAACTTCGTGTGCTGACGCCCGCCGAAGTAAATGCGCTGTATTTTTTCTCAGTAAGCGACGCCAGTTCACTTTTTACTGGCCAGCAGTGAAAGCTTTCAACAAAGCACACACACACGAAACGTCGTTGGCGTACTTAGCGGCGTTGACAAGAGAGAGATGCCCGAAACAAGAGGTCAGTTTAGCTGAAGGCATGAACTCTAGCATCAAACATTTCATACCGAACATTTACACGTGTCGAAATGCCGAACGTACAATGCCTAACACACGATTTTTATTTCGTCCTATAAAATAAACTGCAGCAGTACTCGAAGCTGGCACACAGCGAGGTGCAAGACCGACCTGCAGATCTACTGCGAACCAAAACAGCAACGCGCAGTTCATTTCCACTCGCCCATGCCGTCCTGCCTTTGACGCATGCTAAGCTACGCTCCTCTATAGATATCTTTCCGTGAACACATTTCAAATACGCGCGTCATCCGCACTTATTTTCACCGATAAAAGCTAGTCAGAGACGGAGTGCTAGGACGCTCGTCTATGCGAGCTTACGGCGCCACGGCACAAGATGGCGGTTGGATGGGTGTTGGCTCCGCCCCTCCGCCGAACTCTCCGAAGGATATACGGCTCTGGTCGGACTCTACAGCGCTCGCGCTTTGCTTGCGTAGCGTCGCTGTGACTGGCGTCTCTAATCATGCAAGGTGGGAGACGCGCGCATCACGTTCCATTCTGACCGACCCCGTCTCAGTGGGCACAGGCGTTCGAGGAACACACTTTGGAATTGACGAAGTGTGCGTCAAAACTCTGGAACGCGAATGAAAGCGCGAGAATACGAACGCATGCGAAGTGGAGGCAGATTGGTCTCGCGTCTCGCTGCGATTAGAGGTAAATAATTAAGCCAACATAAGTGGCACCTGGTAACAAGAAAATCATGGCATGCATGTCATCTGCAATGCCATTTACATGCCACGCTCATGGTGCGCTTGCGTCCAGTTCGCTAGCTTGATATATACCAAAATTTGTATAGCGCGACGTGAGTGTATGATGAACACAAATGATAGGTCCTAACATGTAAATAATGACAGGTATGTTATGTACAGCATGATTTGCTTCTTGCTGGCAGCTTCGCATTACATCGATTCCCACAGTGCGGGGGGTCTGCCGGTTTTTTTAAAAAATGATAACTATAACACTTGAGTGCACCATTTAAAGGGTCCCTCAGCAGGTTTGACAATTTTGAGCTAACGAGCGCAATGCATACACTGGGCGTTCGCGATCACGTCTGCCAAAATTTGAAACGCTGCACGCTTTGCAAATGGGTCACATTTCAAGCTGAAAGCTGCTTGCCAATCTTCTCGCGGGCGCGCACCCAGAGAACGTATACAATGGAATGGCCCTACGTAGTTGGCAGGGCTGTGACGTCGCTCCTCTACGTGGACGACTGCGCTCTTATGTAGCCGAGAGTAGCACATGACACTGGGATAATTATTTGACACGACGTGTAGTTAGTGTAATTTGTTGCTTGAATAGATGAATAAACTTGAGAGCATTAACAAAACACACAAACAGAATGTGTGCGTTTCCTTTTTTTATTTTTACTGCGAATAGCAACGAGAGGCGAGACTAATTACCTCCGTTTCGTATGCGTTCGTGTTCTCGCGCTTTGCGCATCGTGCAGACGCGCATGAAACTAATTTTCTACCAAGTTCCAGAGCTCATTAGGGTTGTTTATCCTCCTTCGTCTAACTAAATGTTCATGCGGCACACCGCTAGTCTTGCGTCGTACAAATGTAGCAGCTTTCGTGCTCAGTAAAAGATTGAAGGACACTTTGTACGTTCCGAAGTGTGTACGGCGAAAGCGTGCGGCCATTTGACTGACTATGCCGTGTCTTTTTTCTTTTACACTCTCAGTTGGATAACACACAAACCGAATGTGTGCGTGTTTTCTTTTTTAGTTTTTTACCGCGAATCGCAGCGAGACGCGAGACTAATCTTCCTCCGTTCGCATGCGTAGGTATTTTCTCGCGCATTGCGCATTGCGCAAACGCCATCCGCGTTCCAGCGCTCAAATTGACGGACCCTTTGTAAATTCCAAAGTGTGTTCCGCAAACGCCTGTGTCCATTGAGACGGCGTCGGTCAGAATGATTCTAAACGCTAGGCACAGCGACGCTACGCAAGCAAAGCGCGAGCGCTGCAGAGTCCCACGCGACCGGCGTTCGTTTGCGCACCCCGGCGGCCACCTGGCTCCGTGCCAGGGCTCGGACGGACGGACGGCACGTACAGACGGCCAGACACGGACGGACGGACACGGACGGATGGATGGACGAACACGAATGGACGGACACGCAGGACGGACGGACGGACGGACGTGAGCATGAGGCATTAAAGGCTTTCGCCTTAATAGGTTGCCAGCCAAGTGATCGGCGAGCGCGCATTCGGCATAACTTTGAGATGAAGCGCAGAGAACGCCGCCACAACACCACGCGCGTCTCGGGGGCAAGGGCTGGTTCAGGCACGTCATGCGCCTGTGACATTGTGTGCGCATGATGTGTTCATGCGTATGCGTCGTGTGATCCTTCCGCTCGCGTGCTGAAGAGGGCAGGGAAGGGACTTGGCTTGCGAAGGCTAAGCGAGGCGCGCGGCAAGGGTTTCAAGGTCGCCTCGTCGCATCATGTTGCGCGCCCAATAAAGAGAACTATGGTGGAAGAATTTTACTCATCGGTCCATTAGAAGCTGAGAAAACGAATGTTTTGAGGCGGCGCGAATTCGGCAGATCCCAAGTACCATGGGAATCGATGTTATGCGAAGCATGCGGAGGCGAGGTGACTGGGCTGTAACTTTTTATTGTGCGAAACGTTATGAAATCACGCTAGATATGTACAAATGTTGTACGCCCAGACATATGTGACATGACTGTGAGACGAACATAAAAACTGGTAATATGGAAATCATGACTTGTCATGTGCGACATGACTTGCATGCCACGCTCATGGCGTGCTCGCGGCC
This sequence comes from Rhipicephalus appendiculatus, assembly GCA_030522465.1. NCBI lineage: Eukaryota > Metazoa > Arthropoda > Arachnida > Ixodida > Ixodidae > Rhipicephalus > Rhipicephalus appendiculatus. Next base: position 72,701 of record JALIZH010014227.1, on the reverse strand, counting down.
GTTTCGTTAGCTTGATATGCACCAAACTTGGTATTGAGTGACATGACTGTATGACGAACATAAATGATAACTGGTAATATGGAAATCATGACTTGTCATGCACGACATGACTTGCATGCCACGCTCATGGAGCGCTCGCGGCCGTTTTGTTAGCTTGATATACAGCAAATTTGGTATTGAGTGACATGACTGTGAGACGAACATAAATGACAACTGGTAATATGGAAATCATGACTTGTCATGTGCGACATGACTTGCATGCCGCGCTCATGGCGCGCTCGCGGCCGTTTCGTTAGCTTGATATACAGCAAATTTGGTATTGAGTGACATGACTGTGAGACGAACATAAATGACAACTGGTAATATGGAAATCATGACTTGGCATGTGCGACATGACTTGCATGCCGCGCTCATGGCGCGCTCGCGGCCGTTTCGTTAGCTTGATATGCACCAAACTTGGTATTGAGTGACGTGACTGTAAGACAAACATAAATGACAACTGGTAATATGAAAATCATGACTTGTCATGTGCGACATGACTTGCATGCCACGCTCATGGAGCGCTCGCGGCCGTTTCGTTAGCTTGATATACAGCAAATTTGGTATTGAGTGACATGACTGTGAGACGAACATAAATGACAACTGGTAATATGGAAATCATGGCTTGGCATGTGCGACATGACTTGCATGCCGCGCTCATGGCGCGCTCGCGGCCGTTTCGTTAGCTTGATATGCACCAAACTTGGTATTGAGTGACGTGACTGTAAGACAAACATAAATGACAACTGGTAATATGGAAATCATGTCATGTCATGAGCGACATGACTTGCATTCCACGCTCATGGCAAGCTCGCGGCCGTTTCGTTAGCTTGATATGCACCAAACTTGGTATTGAGTGACGTGACTGTATGACGAACATAAATGACTAGTGGTAATATGAAAATCATGACTTGTCATGTGCGACATGACTTGCATGCCACGCTCATGGCGTGCTCGCGGCCGTTTCGTTAGCTTGATATACACCATATTTGGTATTGAGTGACATGACTGTATAATGAACATAAGTGGCAGGTGGTAACATGAAAATCTTGGCATGCATGTCATCTACAACGCCATTTACATGCCACGCTCATGGTGCGCTTGCGTCCAGTTCGCTAGCTGGATATACACCAAACTTGGTATTGCGTGACGTGACTGTATGACGAACATAAATGATAGGTCCTAACATGTAAAACATGACATGCGAATTATGTAAAGCATGATCTGCTCCTTCCTGGCTGCTTGGCATTACATCGATTCCCACAGTGCGTGGGATCTGCCGGTTTTTTGGGTTTATGCATCGTCCGGTTTGTCCCACGTACTGTTTCCCACATGACAACGGCAAGGAATAAATTACACCTTTCTTGCACTCGACAAACTGCTTGACATGTCTGACTGGACATCTATGTGAACCGTAGGAATGGTGAATCACATAGATGTCCAGTCAGACATGTCAAGCAGTTTGTCGAGTGCAAGAAAGGTGCAATTTATTCCTTGCCGTGGTCATGTGGGAAACAGTACGTGGGACAAACCGGACGATGCATAAACCAAAAACTGAAAGAGCACCATGACAATGTCGCACGCGTAGCCACTTGTGGTCATGTGGCCAAACACTGCAGAGATTGTCGATCTGACGAAAATCACAGCGCACCCTGTGAACCGATGTACAGAGATTGCAATGTGATAGGCAAGCATCGTGATGCTCTTACAAGAGAAATGCAAGGAAGCACATGTAATAGCAAAGTTGCAAGATATGTGTGTAAGCGCACCCTCAGTAGCATTGTCCCAAAAAGAAATCAAACACCTTGACTGTGAAATTTGACGCAGTCTGTGTTCTGCCGGCACTACTGTTCAATCTGCGCATGTTTCTCCTTGCAACCAGCGGTACAAAAAGACTCGCTGGTTTCAATAAAATATCAGTTGTCAGTCAGCGCTCCGTGTGTCTTGTGTGCCTTCCTTTCTGTGGTGTCTTCTCGCGCTGTAAAATATGGTAGACTATCAAGTGAAAGTAGAATTGAAAATTGGGCAAGTTGGTAACGATTCATAGCTGGTGGAGGCAACAAAGCGCAAAAGAACAAGGACTAAGAAACAGGACTAAGAAAGGACTCGAACAAGGTTTTTTTCCGCCACCACGATCAGTTTACACGTGAAATCTTCGAGGCCCATAGAATACACATGGCAGGGCGTGAGTGGGGCCAGTCAGCCTTCAATCCTCCTCCAGGATGAGGATATTTCTTTTTCAGATCATTGTAATCGTTAGCAGTGTTCAGATTAGTTGCTTTGTATCTAGCCAGGAGATTCGTCATGAGTTTTCTTGCCTTGTAAGAGCACGCGCAGCAATTTGTAAGTTATGATGGTCCTTGAAAAAATTTTCATTTGAAAATGAGCGCTCGCGTTTTGTCTACTCTTTCTTGGTCCTTGTTCTTTTGCTTCTAGCAGCTATGTATCAAGTGAAACATAACACCGGTTGCAGAAAAGCTTTGTAGTGGTGCTCTCACCTTCATTCTTATTTAGCTGTAGGGCTTTTGTGTAATGGAAGGGACAGTGGTTGGTGGCGAAAAAATGCAGCACAAATTTGGCCTGTATAAAGCTAACACTACAACAAAGGGTGCAGTGTAGAAGCCTTCATCTTCATATGCACGTTTTGGGATACAGAAAATTGGAGGAACCTTAAGCTTCGCCTTTAAGAGCTGAACACTATAACAATATCCTGTCCCTAGTGCGTACTTTGACGACTTAGTGCCTACTTGCTATGCACCCACTACGTGGTATTAAGGGAATACGCGCAGTAACGTGTGTGCCGTTTGTAATGGGTGGGTGGCTTTAAACTATGAAATCGTCATGATAGTCACATATCCTGACGCCCGATGGCAATTTACGCTTGTACCACGCAATATTCCTGGGATATTACATGTTATATTGCGACGCCTATATAAAGGACGCTTGCGTTTGCGAAGCATGGAAGTTATTTTCACTGCATTTCCAAGCAGAGGAAGTTATTTTCACAGTATTCCCAAGCAGAGGCATGGCTGTGTGGTAGAACACCTGCTTGCCACGCAGATGACTTGGGTTCGATCCTCACTCGGACCAGAAAATTCATATTATTTATTTTATTTGCATCTTTCTCGATTTCTCGGTCACGGATAAGATGAAGATTTTTCGTTCAAAAACAACGACGTCGACACCGACGCCGGAATTTCTGCGAAATGAGCTCTTTTAACGCTATCGCGTTAATAAAAAACCTGAAAGGGATAACTGACAATCACCCGTTTTACAGCGAAAGCTGTTATGAGATCACAACAGGGGCCGTTTTTGCGCCGTAGTTGTCCGCCGCCGCCGCCGCCGGTGTCCGTAGTATCGCGCGAACTAAAAAAAAACACTAAATAAAAAATACCTAGGACAGAATGGGAATCGGACCCGGGGCCTGTGCGTGGCAATGCAGCCCTCTACCACTGAGCTACGCCGGTGCTCGAAACTGCGTTGCAAACTCACCCTATTCAGGCTTCATGTCGGGTAAGGAATTGCGTTAACGTGTGTAATAAAGCGTTTTAGAACAGTAAAGTAACAACCAGGTGTCCCACAATGTGACTTGCGTAACGAGTGGGTCGTTCAATGCTCCGAGCCATTACAAAAGCCTCATGCATAATTCTTCATCGGTGTCAGCCACAGCATCAACAAAGTGCACATAATGCGTTACAAGTGTGTAGCGGGTACCACGCTTTTCTGAAGAATGACGAATAATGACCCAGTGGACGTTTCGCCACTACACAAAAATTATTATTATTCATCCCGTAGTGGGTACCAGCCAGTACCTTGTAGTAGTTGACCCAAGAGTGTTCAAAAAAGGCTCTAAAAAGGCCGCTGTTCCAGCTTTCGCTATGACTGTGCTGCGGGTTCCGCGCAGGCCTGGCGGTTTTTTTCAGCACGAAACCACAAGAAAACCCATGTGAATTTCCCAGAAATGAAAACTGTCCTTAATGTGAACTTTGTACGAAATATGTTGCGGATTTGGGTTATGAACAGGTGGTTGTCAATTATTCATAGCCTTTCCGCCATATTGCGATATACCGCAGAGCTAATTTGCAATACAAAAAGTCTATGGCGCATTTCTGGTGAAGACCATTAAGGAAACAGTAACATAACCAATGATAAGATGGTCTTAAATGAGTTTGCTCTTGTGTCTCTCTAAGGGCATCATCGAAGAGGTGTGATTGACTTTCTGACATGCAGTGCTTTGAATGCTGATCTGAGTAATTCTAAGTAACCTTGAGCTTTTTCTCATGTAAAGGGCTGAATGTGATCCCAACAAAACTCCATAGGCTGAAGACATGACAGCTATTTTTGGACGAGTTTGTGACAAATGTGGATGAACGCCACGAAGCTCATGGACTTCGCAGTCTCTTATAAAGGTCGTGGGGCAAGGAAATTCGGTGTCGTAAAGTGTTCATAATGGGTGGTTGCTTTGCTTAGACGTTCCTCCAGGGCGGATTGAGCTAGGAGAATGTTTCGCAACGGCTTTTCTGCCTATGTCCTTTTTTATGTTTTGTTTTATGTATTACCGATGAAGTTTCCCACTGGCTAACCGTGTGCATACGGATGAACACTTGCTACAAAGGTGTCATTGCGTCCCATTAGCTTACTATAAAGTCGCAGGTAAAAGCCCATGCTCTGCGAGCAAGTCTTTATACTCTCCAGTTACTGAGTTACTCTTGATTGACTTTATTGTGCGTTGATTGAATTTTGTTCTATTAACGTATTCTCAATTCACACCCCAGTCCCTTGATTTATTCTTGATTCACATTTAATCCTCTTTGTAGTACACTGATTCCATTTTGACTCATTGAATGTACGTACTTTGATTTACTCTTCATTTAACTTAGTGAACGTTCAATCAAATTGAAACGCCATGGATTATATTTGGCACCAACTTATATCACTGCATCCACTGTTCCATCGAACTTCACTTGGCTAACTCATGTTTTGAATTTATGTCACTGAATTTTTTCTCGACTCACGTTACAGTAAATTGATTCATACTTCATTCACTCTTGATTCATCGAAACGTATGCTAACATAAACTCACATTTATTCACTTTATTTTTTTACACCAAACAATTTCGTATCTTTACAGTTGTATTCAATGTCACGAGCCCTTTTGCAACTCTCGTGCTGTCGACGACGCTGGATGCAGGCCCATCTCAACAGATGAGCCGTGTAATGCTTTCGTCTTCAAAAGCTCTAAATCGGGCCATAAGACACGTGTAGGAAGACGCCGACGTGATAGGCATTTCCATATCAAAATGTCATTGTCAACAAAAATTTCATTGCCAGCCATTTCTAGTTTCCTAGATCGTGTACGAGTAGTGCATTCTTTAGGGATATCTATGAGGAATTGCCTTAACCATTGGGTCAAAATTTTAAATACAACGCGAACTTAACAAATATATGAGACGTCGCAAGTCGATTTTATCGCTTATCAACCGCGCAAGCAGCGGTGGCCTTATGACGAGTTATCAGAGTCATACTATAGAAGGACTGTTCATCAATAAACTTATGTTCATTTCTCAACTGGGCGACCGACTGACTTAATACATTGGGGACGAGGGTGGGACCGGCCCTGCAAGGCTGCCATCGAAGAAGGCGGGATGGCTGTCGGCAAGATCAGCAAGCATCGTCCCGTCACACGCGTTTTGGGTTGAGTACGTCGAGTGGTTGGAAAAGTTCTGCGTCGCAAACAAAATAACAACAGACGAGCAGAAAAGAGCAGTTGGGCAAAGTTGTTGCGGAGAAGCAGCGTACGGGCTCATCGTAACCCTGGTGAAGCCAGTTAGACCAACCACGGCAAGATTCGATGAAATCAAGACGGCCGTTTGAAAGCACTTGCATCGGAACTACACGCAAGTTTTTTGTTCTGCAGAAGAAACCAGGCTGATGAAGAATCGATGGCAGGCTGCTTCACTGCCCTGCGAAAGCTCACTGAAGACTGCGCTTTTGGTGACAAGCAGTTACCGCTGGACGTCATGATGCGGGATCGTTTTGTGTTTTGCGTCAAGAAGGAAGCAATCCCGCAGCGGCTTCTCGCAGAGGAGAGCGTTACGTTCCATGTAGCATACGACATGGCCGTGACAGCTGCAGCTACGGTAAAACCGCAGCGAGACATACGCAACCCGGGATGAGATGAGACAAAAGACAGGCAGGGGGCTAATTCAAGCAACTCACACGAAACAAGACATCGCGGTGGAAGATTCCGGTTGCTATCGTTGCAACCATATGCACGCTCCCCATTTATGCAGTTATAGAAAGGCGGCAGGTTTCAAGTGCAAAAAGTCGGACACAGCGAAAGCCTGTCGCTCAGAAAGTTTCAAAAGAAAACTTAACACGAGCGGAAGAGGAATTATTTTCTCTCTGCGGAGTCAATAAGCAAGAAGAAATGTTCACGATAGAAGTGCAGATTCAAGGGCAGAATGTAGCCAAGGAAAGCTATTCTGAAGCATCGTGCTCAATTGTGAAGGAAGAGACGTTTCGTTTAAGGGGGGGGATGGAGGGCAAAATCGACTGAAAATGCGACTTTTCAAATTTCATAGCACGATATCCCGGATTACTGAGAAGTGCTTCCACGAAGTGGCGCCTTTTTACGCGCAGTGGAAAGCGTTTAAAAATGGCCCAAACGCGCCTGATCCCGTTACTGCACCGCGGCAACTCGAACTTTAAATGGCGTTTTCTCCAAACACTACTCTTCGTCAGAAAAGGAACATTTTCTCTGTAACCACCCCAGCTATCAAGTGCAACCTTTTGTGACTTTTTTCTGAATAACATGCGCCCTTTCTGAAGCAAAAGAATAGCGTTACGACCAGAATTATATTTTTTAAGAAAGTTTTTCTTTAAGAAAAAAGCCCTAAAATGCTAGTCATCAAACATCTAAAATTTTAACTAAAGAATGGTCATGCCTACAATTATTATTTCGGTTCAGAAGGATACCCTGGGCACATGTAATAACCAGAAGAGATTTCGACATTTTACATGCACAATATTTTTCACAAATGTTCTTTGAAAAAATAAAATAGTAAAATGATAATTTTTTTTATTATTTTTAGAATGGCTTTGTATTTTCTTGCCAAATTCACAAAACGTCTAGTAAAATCTTCATTCAAGCCACGTGCAAAATTTTGTGGCGCTTGCTTTAAAAATAACAGAGCGATGGGTAGTAGTAGTTGCACACCTGTCTTTGCTATCCATCCCCCCCTTAATTGAGAGAAAGGAATCTAAAATGCGCCTTCAAGAATCAAGCGCAATGCTCGTAACCTGCTCAAAGCCAGCGTTGTCTGTAGTGGGCCGCGCAGCTGTTGTGGTCGAATTCAAGCGCCGGAAGGCAAAGCTGCCTTTGTTGGTAGCGAAGAGGAGATATAACAATTTGCTTGGGTGGAACTGGTTTAGGCCTTTGGACATTGGGCAGTATGGAACGCAGCAACTGCACGTTGAAGACATGACTTCACGATCTTCCCAGGTGTCTTGCAGTGACTATCATTGCTTCAATGGACCACCAGTGCACATCGAACTGAAAGACGACGCCGAACCAACGTTCCTCAGAAGTCGTCCAGTTCCACTAGCACTAAAGACCGCGTGGCCAAGGAAGTGGACCGCTTGGTGCAACAAGGAGTCTGGAAACCAGTCCAGCACTCCAACGGGGCAACTCCGCTGGTAAGGGTAAGGAAAAACTAGCAGTTGTTCCGTGTACGAATACAACCGATGAGCGAAGCTGCTTCAAAATGGGACGCAAACGACTATGTACGTTTTCAAACTGTTTAACCATTCGAAGGATGCGATCCAGATTGTCATTTCGTGTGTCTCGGTCGATGCCAATGATCTTACGAAAGCAGCCGAAAGAGCGCTGCGAGCGGTGATGTGGCGGGGAGCTTCGATGGCGGTGACGGCACCGGCGGGGTGCGGGCCTAATGAGCTTCGCTCCTAAAAGAAGATGGAACCTTACGTATCTGCGGTGACTACCGTAGCACGGTAAACAAGGCAGTTAAAACCAGCAGGTGTCCTTTGCCTACTGCCGCGGAAATACTACGACTCTTCGGTCAAGCAAAGTACTTACTAAGCTAGACTTAGGTCAAGCATATCAACAGCTTAATCTGGATGACGTGTCAACCGAGGTGCTCACAGTTAACACAATAATGGGGCTGCACAAGGTCAGGCGGCTGCCGTTTGGAATTTGTCGCACCGTGGCTGTTTCAATAGATCATCGACACGTTCTTGGCAGGCATTCCTAGCGTTAAGGCTTATCTTGATGACATCCTCATTTCCGGGAGTAACACGGCAGATCAGGCAAGAAGACTGGGTACTGTGTTGCCGCATTTGCAAAGAACACAGTTAAGAGTTAACAAGGAAAAGGGCGAATTCAACCAGACGAGCATTCATTTCTTGGGACACCGGATTGATAACACAGGGATCCACCCGTGCCAACGCAAGACTGACGGCATCCAGCAAGCGCCAACGCTCATTACCAAGAAGGAGCTGCAAGCCTTCTTGGGGCTACTGAACTTTTACAGGAGTTTCCTCAAGGGCAGGACCAAAGCGGCGGAACCTCTCTATTGGCTCATTGACCGCGACCATGAATGGGAGGTGAAAGGTGTAGAGGGCGCGTATAAATGACAACTGACTAGTTGCGCCCTCATGGTGATGTAAGGAGGGGTGGGGAATAAAGTGGGGCTTTTTGGAACGCGACTTCGGTGCGTACGGTGTCTCTTGCGAAGTGCTGCGCTGTCGGCGCGTTCTATAGGGCATTGCCCTTACCAGCACAGCGTCTGGACATGGTGGAGGAGAATGAAGTGGGGCTTTTGGAACGTGAGTCTCAGGCGTACGGGTGTCTCTTGGGAAGTGCTGCGCTGACGGCGCGTTCGTGGGCATTGCCCTTACCAGCAGAGCGTCTCGACATGGTGTCAGAAGTGGGATCCTGCCACTAAGATGTCTGATCCCGAGACTTCAAGTTCAGCTGCTCCTCTTGGCGCCAGCGTTTCCCTTCGTTCTCCGCCGCCGTTCAACTTCGACAACGCAGGTCAGTGGCCGGCATGGATTCAACAGTTCGAAGACTTCTCCTTCGCGTCAGGCCTAGCGTCTGCTGCCGAAGAAACAAAAGTCCACACCTTGCTCTACTGCATGGGCCCTCAAGCTCGGGTTACTTTGTCCTCTCTCATGACTGACCCGGAAGCTTACGCCTCATACGACGCAGTCAAGGAAAAGTTCAACGGATACTTTGCTCACCCGGTCAATGAAGTCTACGAGTCCAGCCGGTTCCACAAACGCAGTCAGCTACCCGGCGAGACTATAGACGCGTTCTTGTCGTGGTTCTACTGGATTCCCGCAGAAAACTGGGGAGGCGCAAAGCACGCAGTGATGGAGCGGCGTTTCCTACTGGAACATGCCAATCGCTGCTAATGGGCAATGAGAGACAGCAGACTCCGACTGGACACAGAGGCCTGAGTCCGCTTTTAGTTAACGCACACGCTGCGAATTTTTGTTGTTCAACAACACAGGAGAAATATCCCACCAGCACCACATTGCAGGTCAAGATCCTGCTATATATACGGGGTGGCCAGTGAACGGTTGTGCAGCGCGAGCAATCGGTTTTTTCAACCACGAAACTCGCTAGCAGACGCTGCTTGCGTCGGCGTCGCGAGGCGAGAGAGGGGGGGGGGGAGAGGAGAGAGAGGGGGGGGGATGCGCAGTGGGAGTGTGGACGCCGCGGGCAGGGATGCCTAGAGGAGAGAGGGGGGGGACGCGAATGCGCAGTGGGAGTGTGGACGCCGCGGGCAGGGATGCCTAGGGGAGAGAGGGTAGGAGAGAGAGGAGGGAAGCGCATACGCAGTGAGAGTGTGGACGCCGCGGGCAGGGATGCCTAGAGGAGAGAGGGGGGAGGGTAGGAGAGAGAGGGGGGACGCGTAGGCGCAGTGGGAGTGTGGACGCCACGGGCAGGGATGCCTAGAGGAGAGAGGGGGAAGCGTAGGAGGGGGAGAGAGGAGGGGGAGGCCCATGCGCAGTGAGGGTGTGGTTGTCGCGGGGAGGAATGCCTCGAGGAGAGAGAGGGGGAGAGGAGGTTTTTTATTTTTATTTTTTTAAAGGGTTTGCGCATGCGCAGTAAGGGTGGTCACGCGGCACACCACCACTACCACCACCACCACCGGATTAAGCTTCGCCATAAGATGCTTCACATCTAAAACAAGCCCGGAGTTCACAAGCAGATCCACTCAACATAGACGCTCTTGCAAAGAAACAAGCTAGTGCCCGCAGCTCAAACGCGTCTCAACGCTCCTCTCATCCAGAGGCCAACCAGCATCGCGTCTCATCGAACGCTACGTGCGACTACTCTATACCTCGCGACAACTTTCTGTGGCAGCACAGCCAAAGCTACGTGGGCGGAGCTTCTGCACATGTGTTACTACGCCAAGTAGTCCGTTTGCGGGCGACTTCAGTTTCGGTTTCGCAAGCGCATCCAACATGTACGTTTTCCCGCGAACATCCAAGGTTCATGATGTTATTTTTGAAATAGCGTATTAAAAGACTGTTTGTATGTAGATATAATCGCAAGCTAAGACAAACCTTGAGATACTTATGAACGTAGCAGTGAAGAAAAAATACATGGAATCATTGCTGTGTTATGCTGCGAATTCCAGCATAGCGCTAACCTGCCAGCGGTTCAAGCCCACGTGTAAGGTAAGCACCATACAGTAATGCTTGCATTTTTTTTTTCGAAGCAATAAAATATTCTTTATTGCTAAGGAACACAGGAAGCAGCTTTATTGAAGCGGTCAGAGTTGTTTTTGAAAAAGAAAGGGGGGGGGGGGGGTGTTGGGGTGGCACGGCCGAGCAGGAACTGTGTTAGAGTGTACTAGAAAAAAACATTCTAGTACACTCTAACTGTGTGATAGAAAATTCAACGCAATGGCGAGAAACCATGTCCTAAATTTCGGTGAATACATAGTCGGTATCATCGTTTTCCATCTTTTGGAGACGCAAGAACTTTCTGGAGACGCTCACGTTATTTTGTTTGTGGACGCGAACGCATCGATGGGTCGCAGATATCTTGGCCACGAACGGTCACAGGTGGGCGTCGTGGTGAATCCAAGCGGGTGAAACGCACTCCTTACTCGGTCAAGAACGCTGTTTAGGCAGTTACCCGCATAATAAATGAACGCGCCTGTTGCCCAGGCGAAGCTTTGCACTGGTGATATTATCCTCGAAAATCGCTGTCATCGCAAGGCGCCAAGAATCGCTCCCGCCGTAGACGCCGACGGGTACGGTGTTACAGTAAGCGATCTTTAGCGTGACTGTATCAGCAATATCAGGCAACCGAAATACCGCGATTTATGAAAAGAGTCATTGCTTTTACGTACAGTTTCCACTCGCAATTTTGCTTTCAAGCAGCTGGTCTTGCTGAAGACCGACAAGTCGCCGATGTCACTTTCAAGGTGACTATCGGGATGAGAGATCCACTTGCGCTGACGGTATCACTCGCACACAACTTCTTTCTCCGTGATAGCACATGCGGGGAACAAAATACTCGACGACGCACAGCTGTCTTTTCTTTCTGCTCGATGAATGCAGATCACCTAACGAACGCGCACTCATCGTCGCTCACAAGCCACGATGTGAACTTGCTGCAACCGAACGACGCCATCGCTGTTTATCGGGGCAGGAAAAAGGTGAAATGACACCAGAAAACCAGAAAACTAGAAACAGGAAAAAACGAAATTCCCGCACGGAATAAGCTTTCTTGATAACAATGCGAACAATCTTGAACATAATAACTACATCTTTTCTTTTTATGTTTTCTTTTATGCTACGTAGTATATAAAAGTTAGCGTTCGTGGACTACATGCAGAAGCGTAGTAAAAAAGTGCGTGATTCGGCTTCGTAGCTTTGGCCGTGCTGCCACAGAAAGTTGTCGCGAGGTATAGTTACTCGGCGCACTCTCGCCAAGATTGCCCAGTGAAGAAGGCTACATGCAACTTATGCCCCAAGAGAGCACACTTCGCTGCAGTTTGCCGTTCCGGGAAGAAGCGTCTCAGCCACATTCAGCTGCTCGCAGTAAACGCCTCCCGCGACCTTCGTTGGTTCGTCATCGTTGAAGTTAATGGACGCGCTCTTCACTTCCAAGTAGACTCGGGTGCCAACGTATCTGTTTTCCCTATCACGTTTCAAGGATGCCCAGCTTCGCTTGACCCGCCAGGAGGCGCGCAACTTTTTGGGCCGAGACGCAAGACTCAACCTCATCGGTACGTTTCCGGCAACTTTGACTTGGCGTACTCGCTCGATACGACAAAAACTCTACGTCGTGCATGGTACTGAAACCCCTCTCCTTTGTTACGAGGCGGCACTTGAACTCGGCGTCATCCACCATCGGTTTTATTGGCGTAGGTCTCGGCAAAACACTTCAGGCATTGCCTGTTATAGTCCACCTGATCTCCTCATGGGACGCTCTCATCGGACACGAATCCCAGTTCTGAGCAAGCTCAGGTCCGACTGGCCGTCGACCAATGACTTCGAAGACATGGACAGAAGACGACAAGATAAGGCAAGTAGTCACAATGCCTACCACGCTTCTAAGGATCTCTCTGCCCTGAAAGAAGGGGAAGAAGTGTGGGTGCAAGACGTTAAAGTGTTGGCTACAGTTCTGAGTCCTGACCAAAGACCTCGCTCTTATGTGGTTTAAACGCCCAACGGTGTTCTCGTCAGGAATCGTCGACATCTGGTTCGGTTCCCCGTCTACATTGTCCGCTTCATCATCTGCTTCTTCGACGAATTCCTTCAAGACAACCTCGCCCATGCCACAGACAATAGACTGTGCGAATGTTCTTGAACATACTACTGAACCTCCAGGCCTGGTGTCGGATGCTCCAGTCGATGGTGACCACAGTGAGGACGCTTTAACGGGCCAGTCTGCGAGGGATAACGAACAGAATGAAAGTGCACCGGTTCCTAGGTCTCCCGGTGCTCGGTATTCACGTTATGGAAGACGTTTGAAAACTCCACGCAGACTGAGGTTCTGACCTTGTGATTGATCTGTGCATGTTACTGCGGTGACTGCGGGGTTTTCTTACAGATAATTCATGCTCCGGAAGGGGGGGGATGTAGAGGGCGTGTATAAATGATAACTGACTAGTCGCGCCCTCATGGTGATGTAAGGAGGGGTGGAGAATAAAGTGGGGCTTTTCGAACGCGAATCTCGGGCGTACGGGTGTCTCTTGGGAAGTGCTGCGCTGACGGCGCGTTCGTGGGCATTGCCCTTACCAGCCGAGCGTCTCGACAAAAGGTGAGCACGAATGGGCGTTCGAGAATGTGTAGTCTATCCTTCATGAACTCTTGGCGCAAGTGACTGTAACTACGCCCAAATTGACAAAGAGGGTCTAGCCATCGTATTCGGGGTAAAAAGATTTCATTAGTTCCTCGCCGGGCGAGAATTCGCGGTAATAACCGATCACAAAGCGCTTTCGGGTTTATTTAACACGAACAAGCGAATACCAGAAGTACTGTCGCCCAGAATGCTCCAGTGGATTTTCTTGTTATCTGCGTACAATTATCGTATCCAGCACAGGTAAGGCGAGGACAATTCCAACGCCAATCCACTCAGTCAACTGCCAGCCCCTGGGGACGAGGACCAACCACAGCCACGTGGAGGCGGGCGTCTTCTGGAAGCTGTCGAGTGTACACCGTTACAGGCACCGAACATCGTCAAGCTATTTAAAAGACAGCGTCTTAGCCAAGGTGAAAGACTCGATCCTCAGCAATTGGCCTTCCACACAACCAGATAGCACGTGTTAACCGAACGACGTGTGGAAGACCGAGTTGTCGCTGCACCGGGGCTGCATACCCTAGCCCTTTCGGCCCTGGTGTCCTGTAAAAAGGACACGAACAAATTCTGCTGCCAATTGTGACAGAATTAACTAAGAAATTTAAAGAGGTGTCTGAGGTGTCCTCAATACACGTGCGGAAACATAGTTGTTTTTTCGTGATCGTCTTCTTCAGAACTCTGTAAAGTGGAAAGCAAGATGGCGGAAGGTGAAAAAGACGACACTCGCCGCAACCGAATATTTGATGATATCCTGTGCAATAACTATTATATCAGCAGCTATCATATTTTTTGGTATTGTTTCTAAGATGTTTAACTACCTACTTGCAAAGCGAGTCTTCCCTAACGCCAATGCATCACCCACAGCAATGGACAATCTTCATGTCCTAAATATTGGACACCAGGGCTGAGTGATTGTCAGAGCTCTGAATGCATTCATGCGAATCCGGAGCTGTAGCTCTTGTGACAGCTCCCGATTTCTTGTTATTCAAGTCGAGAAACCTGCCCAGATCTCTTAGATAATATGTAAGTATGTAATGAACTTGAATTAATTTTTGCATTATATGAATGGTGCGTGAGGGAGCTAGAAGATGAGGACAATGAAGTGCAGCTCAATCAGCTTGCCCTTGCAGACATGGGCGTAAATAACTTTGGCACTGCGAAGCAGAATTCGGCAATCTTTTACGATGTTGGATCTTGAAAGCGTCCAATAATTAGACGACAGCTATTCAAGCGCAATGATTTTTTAATGTTCTAAACCTTTTCATTTGGTCGGCGCTCATTCTTTTCGTTTCCTCAATGATGAGCTGTGTATCACGAGCGCAAAAGCCTGCTTTTGGACTTTTTAGGCGCTGTAACTAATACGGGCTTGCTACATGTTTGTCCCACAGCGATTACATGTGCTTGCATGCTAAAAATAAATAGAATTATTTAAATTCACTGTATTTCACTTTACAACCACTAAGCCCTTGTGTCCTATATATAGGCAATGGCGCCATTTTTCTTGTATACTGATGGGTTGCTGAGAACACATTATTTACGTGCTCTTGAGGTTGTAGTAAAGCCAAATCAAGAAAAAACAAAAATCTCTGCCCGTTAAAAAAAATTCAGGGCTGAAAGGGCTAGGGGAAATGGCGTGGTAATTTCCGAAGGCGCAAGAGAGCGAGTGCTCCAATTCCTGAATGCAAATCACCCGGGAATGAGCGCTATGAAAGCAGAAGCTAGAGGGCTCATATGGTGGCCAAAATGGATTACCACATTGAAGAGTATTACGATACTGCCAGTCATGTCAGAACAACCGGCAAAACGAACTCATGGCTCCCGTGACGTCACAACAAAGGTGCCGTAGTTGTCCGCCGACGCCGCCGCTGCCACTGCCGGTGTCCGCAACCGCTATCGCGCGAAATAAGAAAAAAAAGTAAATAAGAAAAAAAATATCCAAGATGGAACGGGGTTCCAACCTGGTTGCGCTCCGTGGCAGCCCAGTGTTCTACCACAGAGCCATGCCGGTTCTCGAAACTCCTGTGCCCAAAAACCCTATACAAGCGTTATGTCAGGAAGGAACCGCGTTAACAGACGTAATATAGCGTGGTAGAGGAGTAAAATAACAACCAGGTGTCACAGAATGCGAATTGTGTAACCAGGCGTCACACGATATAAATTGAGTAACGAGGGGGTCGTTGAATGCGTCCAACCCAATACAAAGAGCTCAGCCATAATTCTTCATCGTCATCAGCCACCGAATCAATTAATGACGTAGTGGGTACATTGAAAGTGTATTAGTAGCCCCAACAGAGTTTACAACGGCTTCTAGAAATGGTGCTCTTCCAGCTTTCGCTGTGACTGTGCTCCGCTTTCCGCGCAGGCCTGGCAGTTTTTCGGTCAAACGAGACCAACCTTGGAGTCACCTACACTTGATATTGCGGGCGCGGTCATGGGAGATGTACAGTCGCGGCCACTGTTAGGTGCAACGCTCGAATGAGCACCTTTCTTATTGCTGGCCCCCCTAACTGCAAGTGGATGGGGAAACATTGAACGTGCGCTTTACTAGTTTGTCGGAAAGAGTCTGAGCTGTCAACCACCAGTAGCCTTATGCAAATCTAAGCCTTTGTTTTTATGCAAGGAAATGAAATCTAGACATGCTCTGCGTGCAAGTGTTTCATCTAACAGTGGCCGCGACTGTACTCCTTATCGTTGTAGATGCGTACAGCAACTGGGCAGAAGTTGAAGTCATGACACTATGACTTGGGCGAGTTGGTACATACTTGGATAAATTCAGCGCGACTCGGACGAAGACACAGACAGCGCTCGTCTGTGTTCTGTGTGTCTCCTGTCGTCGTCCAAGTCGCGCTGAATTTATCCAAGAAGTCATGACGTCACTGAAGGCTACTGCCGTCGCTAGAAGCTTAAGCAAATGTTTTCGGCACATGGCGTGCCAGACGTCCTCGTTTCTGATAACGGCACAGCCTGCAGAAGCGCTGAGTTACAAACGTTTTGGAAGTGTAATAGTGTGCGCACTGTTTTGAATGCACCTTAGCATCCCGCCAGTAATGGCAGAGCACAGAGGATGGTAAGAGAAGTCAGAGGATTTTAAAAAAGCAACAGGAAGCATCAACACAGTGCAGGATTTCGCGGTTCTGATTGAAACAGCACACGACGCCACATTCTGTCACAGGGAAATCGCCAGCAGAAATTATGATTGCGCGAAGTCTGGGAACTGCTCTAAATCGACTTCATCCAGACCGACAGCATGAGCCTTAGGTTCACCGCCAAGAGACGAAAAGGTACTGTGTCGGCGACGCTGTCTACTCTAAAAACTTCAATTCAGGTCCCAGGTGGAAAGCTCATAGTGGCGGCGGTCAGAGGCCGGGTGTCGTACATGGTTCAGCTGGATAACGGCAAGCACCATCACCGACACCGCGACCAACTGAGACGCGCCTGGAGGAGTTCTGAAGCTGACCAACGTACCGGGGTGGGCTACCACACCGGGCTTTTTCCTACGGCAAGACGGCCACAGCTGCAGCCGATGACCCCTGAAGCGACCCTAGGGGCGAGCTCGGAGCAACGTACTCAAACGTCGATCGCAAGACACCCACAGGAGCAGCTGACGAGCCCAGAGGCACCAAGCACAAGTACGGAGCAAGCCAAGTAAGATCCAATCGCGCCTCGTAGGTCAACACGCGTTCGACGGCCTGTTCTACGTTATGGCCCTTGATTACTAGCCCGACGTAGCTTTGTATTCTTTCTGTAACTAATATCAGAAGGAAGGAGTGTTATATACAGACGTTACATGTTCTTTTTATCGCTTACGACCCACGCAAGGAGCGGTGGCCTTATTACGAGCTATCAGAGTCATACTATAAAAGGACTGTGTGTCAATAAACCTACGTTCATTTACCAACTGGCGCCCAACTGATTTCCTACACTTCACAGTAAGTGTCGTAGCCCAATCAGAGCACGGCAAATTCAGCACTTTTCAGTGCAAAGCATAGTGCATCGTACAAGACCATTGTCTGAAATGTTTTCATACTATGGCATGAAATCTATACTTTTACATACCCCTGTCGAGGCACTGTTTTTAATTTATATGCTCAGTAGATTCTTGTCTTCACAAAGTGTTTCGTCCGCCGTGGTGGAGCAGTGGTTATGGCGCTCGGCTGCTGACCCGAAGGTCGCGGGTTCGATCCCGGCCGCGGCGGTCGCATTTCGATGGAGGCGAAATGGTAGAGGCCCGTGTACTGTGCGATGTCAGTGCACGTTAAAGAACACCAGATGGTCAAAATTTCCGCAGTCCTCCACTACGGCGTCTCTCATAATCATATCGTGGTTTTGGGACGTAAAACCCCACATATTATTATTATTATCACAAAGTGTTTATTGCATGAAATCTAAAATTTTACGCAGCCATGTTAAGGCACTGTTTTTAATTTTTATGCTGAATCAATTTTTCAGGACTTGTATGGCCTCCTTGCTACTGACAAAGCTTTGTGATAACGCTAACTTAATTACATGACTATTCCTCAAATTCTCGCAGCTCCCGTGCGTTATGTTGAGATGGCTTTTGAAATTCCGTTGTAGATTTTATTTCTATATCAATATTTCGTGGCGAAGTGTACTTTTTTCAGTAGCACTAATATGAACGAATTTGTATAGCGTCACTTTAATTACAAGTGAAAATGTGCTAGTTGGAACGCATTCATATGATAATGCGATAGCGTTAACGAGCTCGCTTCGCAGAAATTGCGGTGTCGGCATAGTTGGCAGTGAACGAATATTCGGCGTCCTCGGTGAGCAAAGACGCGTGAGGGATGCGAATAATAAAGGTCATGGATTCGCGCTGAAATCGAACACGGCCTTCGGGGTACCAGGCAGATGCTCTACGACAGAGTCATGCCAGTGCTATCCACTGCTACAAAAACATATGTGTCTCATGTAGTGTGAGAAGTCACGTTAACTAACGTCGACTTGCGTACCTGAAGCGTACAAATGTGTCACGGATCTCCGGACACCGGTCGACGGGAAGGAACGGACGAGGCGAGAGCGTTACGAACACACATTTTTAATTACACCCAAAAAGGGAAACGCTCATTAGCCCTAGAATATATACAAACGCGAAAAAAGGCACACACTAAATAGAAACATCACAAATAAAGCTACAGACAGCAAACTAAAAGTACGAAGCGTTCGTCGCCTGCACAACTCACGGCGTTATATGCCGGTTCATGATGAGGCGAGGCGTTGCGGGGGGGCACTGGCGTTGCCGTCAGCGTCCAACTCGGTGGCGCTGTCCTTCCGTGGCGAGGAACGCGTGCCGGCGTTGTCGTTGACGCTGCGGGACTCTAAGATCAGTGACCTGCGCGTCGCAGGTACTTGCCCTGGCCCGCGTCTCCCAGGGACAGGATCTGGCTCAGACGAGGCCTACGGTGCGGTGCCGTAGGATGGGACGCTCGGAGCACAAGCCGATGGCGCTCCCAGGCCGCTGCGGGTCCTCGTGCTCGCCTTCCGGTTCTTTGGCCAGCCGGAGTCTACGGTGCGCTGCCGTAGAACGAGAGCTGGAGCGCCCGGAACACAGGCCGGCGACGCTCGTGTCCAGCTCACGCGCTCACGATGGTTGGTTGGTTGGTTCCTTTATGGAACACCCAGGGCCCCTCTGTCCACGTCACCTTCTCTTTTATAGAGTAGTAGAGTAGAGTAGATCCTTTAGACCGTGGCGCACACCCACGCTGGGGGGATTGGCCAAGAACCGGGTAGTTTAGCAAGAAATTCTTAAATATTAGGTTAGATGTCGATTTAAAGATGAAAGGAGAATTAATTAATCAAAAATTGCAAATATTAATAATATATGAATAAAAATACTGAAATAAATGTTGATGCGAGCAGTTTGATTAAAAACAAGGAGTTTAGAAAATAAGGAAGGCGGATAAATTTATTCTACGATCTAAACCTCTTCGATTCTTTAATAAACTTCTCCAAGGCATTGGCAACCTTCCCGTCACTGTGGCCAAGGGACAAAGCCCCGAAAGAAAGAACATTTGGTACATCTAGATCAATTCTAAGGATTCGGAAAACAGCACCTAAAGTACTTTTGCGCAATGTAGAGTACCTATTGCAGGAGATGAGGTAATGTTGTGTTGTCTCATGTACTCCGCAGAAAGAACAGTTAGGGGAAGCTGCCAGACCAGCTCTGTGTAAATAAAAATTTAGATAAGGAGTCTGACAGCGTAGTCTAGTGATTGCGACTTCAAGTTCTCGTGTTTGACACATTTTACTGTTCCAATGGTGACTGAGGTGTTGAAATTCTAATGTGGCTGTTAATGCCGGTGCAGAAAACTCGTTCAACATCATTTTTCTCCTTATTCTGGCGCCTATAATGAATCGCGAAGCCGGTAATAAATGAATAACCGGACCATTCAGAGATGACTTTGCTAGCGCATCCACCATTTCATTCAGAAACAAGCCCTTCCCTATTGCAAAAACCAGCGCCCCCCAGCGTGATACCAGTACGTTTTTTGGCGCTGGATCGCACTGGGAACACTGGTACACGCTGGGATTCACTGGCACTTCGGTGAGCGCACTGGGAAAGAGCTGGGTCGCACTGGTAGGGGCGCTGGCTTGGCCGCTGTGACGCTGGCGCGTACTGGGAAGCGCTGGAAACGCTGGAATTTTCACTGGAGTGCGCTGGTGCACACTGGAGCCTGCACTGTTTCTTCCAGTGCGGCATGCAAGTTTCTGTAGTGTATGCGGCGGAATGTTTCGGTATGTTTGAATATAGAATGTTTGATTCGATGGTACCAATGGATGCTACCCTAACAGGCAGGACCGTAGCCAAACAATTTTTTCGGGGGGGGGGGGGGCACTTGTTGAAAGCCTTGAAAAACACCAATTTTTATTATTTTTCCTCGGTAAACACCCCCTTCCATCCGAATTTCGAGGGGGAGGCCCGGGCCCCTAGCCCCCCCTCCCTTGGCCAGGGGCCTGCTAACAGGTCCCAAACATTTTCACAACTTCTAGCTTGGCAGGGAAAGAGAATGAATGATAAGCGCAAGACATTCTGTGATATATATGCGAAATCACCGTCATTTTTATTTTTCCATTTGGAATGCACAAAAAAATGCGTTAATAACACAAAGGAGCCAACGCTGATTATTTTGCTTTTTAGCTTGATTTTTTTTCTTATTCACCCAGATTTAATAACGGCGTTAATTCTTGCGGAGCACGTAGCAGCGATGAATGCACGTTTTGTGCATGCGCGCACATATACCAGTCTGGCATCAGGGATTGGTTGTTGTAATGATTCCATTTTGCAGTGTTTATAAGTCTGGAGGCGCCGGTCCTACCAGAAAGAGCAAATCGTTACATCGCCGCACAGTTGGCGAGAAGCAATTCAGCTCTGGCTTCGCAACCCCACCCAACGGAGGCCAGAAAAACAGCCGCCGTTCGATATCACCACACCGGAAACGCATCTCTGGCACTGCTTGCCCTTCCACTTACTTCCGCTGAACTAGTTTCCGCTGAATTAGTTAACCATTAGAAAGGTTCCGAAGCTTGAATGCAGAAACTTCAACCATCGCAACTGCGCTGCGCCGAGACCGGTCCTACCCAGCGAGACTCCCAGCGAGCGTTAGGCCTAGTGTGCCGGCCGTGTCCGTCTACATGTTACCGGCGCTTCGCGCTTTAAGTACACGCAATTCTAAAGCGTAAGGATGACTGTAAAGTACAGTTTGGACATTCGTTAACCTAAATGAACCATTTTTCCTTGTGTACGGTGTCCGCACAAGGAGCGATGACCATCGAAGCGACGCGCTTTCAGCAACGCGCACAAGCTGTCACCGAAAGCTGCCGGCCGCGCTAGCCGGTACTTCTCGTGACTCTTATGTAAGAACGCATAATTTTCAGTCGGTAATTTGGTACGCCTTAGTGAACTAACATAGTGACATACTCCTTTACCGAATTGTATTTTTATTTAGTTGGGCGGTTTCTTAGTTATAGGTATCGATAGAACTGCAAATCTGTACACTGGCACGTCCGCTGTACTGGCGTATCGTCGCTTGCGCGATAACACTACTCAATACTCAATCATGTACGCACCTGTTTATCTAACTAGTCATCATAAAACCTCTGTAAATGTTGACCAGTAGCAAGAGCGAGAATCGGCAGTAACAGCCAGCAAACAGTGCCTGCTCTACGTGTATTTCATATTTTTCGTAGTTAACATGTGAATTCTTAAAGAAACTTAGCGCTCTTGCCATTATCGGCATGTCATTCGGTAACGGCCGCCGTTCGTTTGTGTCTAATAAAGACGCAGTTGTTATTTGGAAAGGAAGATCGCGTCTATCGTGACTATGCGACATGTAAACATGAAGCTGAACCGTGTATTTGTTGGTTAAATAGTTGTTTTACGCCTAGTTCAGCATGTTCCGGCGTGGCGTAGTGGGTAGAACACTGAGTTCGGAATCGGGAGGTGGCAAGTTCGAATCCTCCTGCCGAAGACTTTTTTTTTTTTTCATATGGCTTTTTTTTTTCTTTTTTTTTCTATTGCGTTAATGCGTTCTATATCACTTCTTGCACTAATATATTTATTTATGGCACATAGGCACCGCTATTTCAGCGCTGTGGAGCCGCATTGCACGGGAGTACCAGCGCCTCCCAGTAAAATGCCGCTCCAGCGTCCCAGTATCCAGCGCGATACTGGGCCCATAATCCGGCATGGCACTGGACGCTGGTACCCAGCGGCGCTGGGTTTTGCAATAGGGTTATATCTTTTATATCGCCCACTTCGTCTTTCTCTTCGTCTGGTGCCGTGGTTCCACGTCATGCGTGCTTCTCGTCTTCCTCTTCTTTCATCGTATTTTTTTCTTGTCGCTTCCAATATGAGACAAAGTGCATTATGAGTCCCATCAATTCGAATACGCTACGACTGGTGTGTTTTACGCGACGAGTGTGCCTGAATTATTATATACCTTATGCAAAATTGCTGCCATCTGTCGGAGGTTTGACGAAGCTACCGATTTGGAGCCATGTTAGAGGCTTGTGTCCGAATTGTACTGCTACCGCTGCTCTTACTTCGTGCTTGTATCTGCTTTGATAGCAAGCAGTTGGGGCATAAAAACGTCAGACGAGCGTGTAAGGGCCTGTAAACGTTACCGGCGTGTCCTAGTTATTACTTCGACAGTTATTACGTGTAAAAAACTGCCTCACAACAAGAAGGTACGAGTTTGTTACCTAGTCACACGTAAGCCTGTCGTTCTTGAGAATGAAGCTTTGCGCTAGGTTATAAATTTTGTCTGTATGTTGTCGGTGTAGCGGATAAAGCGTTGTTAGCTATGGATAGCATGCGTGTAGTGTAGGATGGTTGGGAGGATGCTTTGCGCTCGACACGGCTAGGTACAGTGATGGTGACAAGAAAGTTGATTCATTTCAAAGCGTATGTCATAAGGGGCAGCCTATGTCGACCTGATGTCTTGCGCATCTAATTTTAAATAAAATGTTGTCCTTTATTTCTGAAATAAAAATATTTCGTGGAGTAGACACCGTCGTATGTTATGCGTAGAATTACCGTACAATTGAAATATATAAAAAAATTCTGCATCTCACGCACGTGCAAAGGGAACATGAAAAGTGTGCTCGTAAATAACACGATACGCCAATAATATTCGTGTTCACATCGTCGCTTTCGGGGATCATTGGTGCCTTACCCCTTGCTGCTAGGCAGTTTAGTGTCACCGACGCAACATTTGCGAAACCGCCTTAGTGCATCGGTAGCGCACACACAATCGAATGTAACACATTTGCCGGAAAATCATTTTTTGTAGGGGTGGGCGAATATTCGAGTTTCGAATTCGAATCGAATAATACTTAATGGAATATTTCGATTCGACTTTCGAATAGCTAATATGTGAAGTTTCGAATAATTCGACTGGACGAATACCTAAACGTGACAAAGGCCAATGGTGCAACTTGGTTAGGGTGAACGTCGTTAGGGAATGTCTTCCGTTAAAACTTTCACCGCTATACTGGTACAAAAGTGAGCGCATGTTTACTTTAAATGAGATTATGTCATATCCGCACGTGTATGCAGAACAGTGTGGGAGACTGTCGAACTACTAGCGTCAAAAAATAACCAGTACTGAGCTCAGACATTATAGTCAAGAGATTCAAACATTCTTGAATGAGCTCCTGACCCCAACAAAGGATAAATCCTTTGAAATAGTGGAAAGCGCATGGAACTGCCGTTTATCCAGGTATCGCCAATATTTCTTGTCGATACCTTCCCTTCCCTGTTACTTAGGCGCTCAGTGAGCGTATGAATCAATTGTAGGAAACACCGTAATAACACCGCCAGAAAGTTTGAAGAGAGTTCATATGGAACAGCTTGTTTTTCCGGATGACAATTAGTAGTCTTTCGGTAGCAGTCACTTCCCGCGTGATGTGCTCGGG
Source organism: Rhipicephalus appendiculatus (assembly GCA_030522465.1). Classification (NCBI taxonomy): domain Eukaryota; kingdom Metazoa; phylum Arthropoda; class Arachnida; order Ixodida; family Ixodidae; genus Rhipicephalus; species Rhipicephalus appendiculatus. The sequence continues at coordinate 48,877 of JALIZH010014227.1, read as the reverse complement.
GACAAAAGGAGATTGCATTTCTTTGTTCTTTCCTTTAATCTTCAAGAAAATCTTTGGTATTCGATATTCTATTCGATATTCGACATTTTTGACCAATATTTGGCACTATCCGATTCAAATTCGATTCGAGATGAAATTTCACTATTTGCACACCCCTAATTTTTTCACTTGCACACGATAACACTTTGTGGCACAGAGGGATGGACACAGGATTTTTCCGAAAGAAAATCAGCTTTTGGGATAACGTGATGTGCTCTTCTTAAGACAGAAATTAAAAAAAAAAGTAAGTGGAAGGGGGGGCACTCAGGACATCCCGACAGCCCCTCTGAATTTCACAGTGATAGCACATGAATTGCTGGGAAAATACGCATATATTGAAGTAATACGCGCGCAAAGCATCCCACCAAACTCCACCTTGTTTAACTCCACTATCGAAAATCATGGGCAAAAAACACGCTCCAGCGCAATATGCCTGTTGGTTGAGAAATGAAGACGCGCTCGAGCTGCCTGTCCAGCATGTAATTGCTGTCGCAGTGTAACAAACAAACTAATGTCAACAGCAGCGCAGGCATGCGTAAGTTATAGCCGCGATGCAGCTTTGAAGCTCGCACACGAAGCCGTTTTTGTCTGCGCCTGCAAGCACACGGCGCGAAAACTGTTTCATTCCGGCATGACACGAAATTATGTTCCCTGATGAGTGCCGATATCGTCACATCCCGCGTTTAAGAACGGCGAACGTAAAGACGGCGCTAGTTGAAAGCAGTAGCCGGCAACGGGACGATATGCCGCTTCTCGTCGGTGACGAGGAAATCTAATAACATGGAGGCTACTTTCCAGCAAATCTTTTTTTTCTCAGTATGGCAATGAACTCAATCGAAGCAATACGGCACAGGAAAATGTGCCGGTATTGTCGTTGCAATCAGCTGCCAGACGTTAATACGTACACTCCGTGTGGGCACACGGGGAGCGAGATTTAGCCTGCAACATGGTGGTAATGCGCAGCGGAAACGCTAGTTGGCAGCTGATTTTGCATAAGGTCTATAGAGCGCAGTTCTTTGGCGTCCGTTCCAGCGTTCAGGGGGTGTCGCCGTCGCCGTTGCCGTCGGGGACGTAACCGACTGACGTGAAAAAATAAAATGATAAAAACATCCCAGGATTGAGTGGGATTTGAACCCGGGCCCTCCGTGTGTCGGTCGAGTATTCTACCACAGAGCGACGCTGGTGCTTGAAAGTCATTACCAAAAGGACCCTATACAGGCGTTAGGACGGGCAAGGAATCGCGTTAACCTAAGTAATATAGTGTGGCAGAAGAGTAAAATACCAATCATCACACAGTGCTAAGTGCGAAACGAGTGTGTGGTTTAATGCTGCCCACCCACTGCAAAGCGCTCAGCCACAATTCTTCATCGTCATCAGCCATATGCAGCATCGACAAAGCGCACATAATACCTTACAGATGTGTAGCGGGTACCTCACTTATCCTCAAAAAGACGAATAATGGCGTGGTGGGTGCTGTCGTACTTGACAAAAATAATGATTTATGGCGTAGTCGATACCTTGCAGAAAGCGAAAACTTCAAACACAGTTGGCCTTGCCCAAAACGAAGCTGGGCTCAGAATGCCAGCCCTATATATTTACATAATAGGGAGGGCGGGGGGGGGGGTGCAAAGTCAGCCCCATACACTGACATGATAGGGAGTGGGGGGCGCTGCGACGAACCTTCACACGCCCTGAAGGGAAACCCTGCGCACGCCTATGAGTGCAAGTACGGTATTTTCCAGCGATGGTTTGACCGTGTGTTGATGTCGATCAGCGGCAGTCTTTCTGGTGTCGGTTGGAAGGAACTGCGAAGAGTTCTGTTACAAAGGCATACTGTACAGCGCGGCAATCTAACACTTGTACTTTTGCTTTTCGCCTCCAGATTTTTTAATACTACAATAGGACTCGTCCAGCCACACATGATGGCAGAGTCATTTATAGAAATACGGGCCCTGCGGGGACATGCTGAAATTGTAGGCATTCGCTGCAGCCCTGGTCGACAAAAGGAAAATCCTCCGTTGACGCCGCGTGAATGAACAAACAATAAATAAATAAAAGCGTGAGAGCTACAGAAAGGGGAGGAATCAGCAGTAGTAAGGAAAGCCGTGCTAGTTGGTATGACTGCATTGTCAAATAGCACAAAAAAAACATGGCATAGGAATCCCTGAAGCATAGGAATCTGTATAATAAAAAACTGAAACGTGTCGTTACAGAAGTAGTTGATTGTTAATTGTGCATTAATATATGAGAGCTTGTACAATGTGTATTGGTGTTTGGCAGCTATAACCCAGGGGTACAGTGACATACTGTACCCCTGGATCACATCGCCGGGTGTTTGGGATGAAACGGCCATAACAAAATGCACTTTTCAAGTTGAGCAGAAAACGTTGTGCACACCTCATTACCATCAGCAGAACACCACCTGCCCATTCGCGTTACAAACCCTCATAGGGTGGCGGTCTGTTCCTGTAATGCTTGCTTCACTGCATACAACAGCCACTTTTTGGTGATACTGTTGTCCCTTCTTCCACTATCGAAATCATGGGGTACTGATGCTCTCCCTGAATATCTGCTCACTTTTCAAGAGGTAGATGATATGATGGAAATTATTCCCATGCACCATTATCCACAATTAGGCTTACTGGAGAGCGTGGAAATTTCGCAAAGCAATGTGTTTTCATGCATTCATCGGTCAAGTTACAGAACAAGTCTAGAAGAACACATTATGACTGGGAGCTGAAATCCTCTCTATAGAAAACCAGAAAAAGAGAAAATTACCTGGCATTTTGAACGACGGTTCTTATTTTATCTGAACAAGAGCAACATTCAGAAGCTTCCGTGAACATGGAACATATTTGAAGGGCATAAGTGGCACAACTGCCACCTACCCGAACCGCACTAAAAATTTTGCAGGAGCTTACGTAGACTTAGAAAGATAACGACCACCTAGACTTGCTGTAATTGCGGCAGGTGGTGGAGGAAAAAAGTTTTGTGGCGAAGGAAAATTGGGGCGTATGTGTCCCGCTGACGCAAAAAGGGGTTAATCGCAATATCCCAGATAATCAGTGCTCTACGTTACGCCTTTTAATCTTGTACGTTCGAATACGTTTTATCAGTGGCTTCAATCCAGTAAGGCTTTATTTATGAAATACGTGACTCAGACGAGAAGTTTAATCAGGAAATTCCCGTGAAAAAGATTGCGGGGCAAGGTCATGGCGCCCCTCCCCCCTCTATTAACGCGTCTGAACAATAAATACTGGGGCGGCACACGAACATTCGTGCGTGTACATATATCTGAATAGACTTGAGTGTAAACGTAAGCCGATGTGAGACTGATAGCAGTGCTGGAGATGAGTAGATGGGACAATAGGTCTGCAATAGAAGCTCGAGCTCACTCAGACTCAAGAAATATATCTTGTTCTTAGGGCTCACTCAGACTCATATTCATGAATATTTTCCTCAACCGGACTCATACTCACTAAAATTTTCCTCGGCCGGACTCTCTCGACTTAAATTAACCAAAATATTGCTTACCCTGACTAGAGTCGCAAATAAAAGCTCAGAAAATAAAAAAGCCCGCAAGAGTTCAGGTATTAACTTAGGTGTTTAGCTTGCTTTTTGTACGCGAAGCTTTATTGTTAAAATGCTCATGTGACAACTCTATAATCAAATAAAAGTGTTCTCTTTGGGCCAATTGCCAAACATATAACGATAATAAATTTTGATTGATTAGCTGCGTTGCTTGTTCTGGCGCGCGTATATTTTTATTGTTTGCATGGCAGAGGCCCTTCACTCGCAGTGTTAATCGTACATGCATTGACATCACATTACCTGCATACTGCTGCTTGCAGTTGTGTGTTTCACAGAACGAGAATTTTACGTCAACAGGTCAGAGAGACTAAAGTATTATGTGTCTTGTTTACTCTCTCTATATGCAGCTGCACCGGGCTTTTCGCTGTCACCGCCATCTTGGACATTCCTGTATGTAAATGAAAACTGCTCGGTCGTAGCTTTAAGTCATTTTATAGACGGTAAGTAAACACGACATCAGGCTTAAAGCGCTTATTTTGTCTTGACTGACATTTTCCAACCTCCTCAAACGTTGCTTCATCGTCACATTCGAAGACATGTCACCTTTTGCAACGCGTTAAGCCGTAACTTTGAGTAATATTCAACACGTCTTTGTAATGTCCTGATGGTTACTTCAAGCACTCGAAGAATCAAGAACGCAGAACACACGCTGAAAAAGGGATAACCTTTATGCAAAATAATGTGTTTGAGCAGTGGTTGATGCTTCTCTGTGGCCCCGGATCCTCCTATTTTCATGCATGATAGTTTTAATCTTGAAGTTATCTGTAATCGCAGAATAGTGTAAATTTACACATAGCTAATCTTAATGCTAAAATGCAGTTGCTCAAGCAACAGAAGAGTTCACATAAGACAAATGCTCATACATACGAGGCGTCCACACGTTACGAAAATATCATCATGATCATCGCACAACAGCTACTATGCACTTTCCCGCACTTTACATACAACTCTCAGAAAGAAATGTTGCATAGGCGCAAAGAAAAAAAAGCATGGCTGATCCCTCTGTCATAGGCATCGATATAAATGAAAGTGAAACGTGTTAAGATCTCAGAAAGAAATGTTGTATAGGGGCAAAAAAAATGAAAACATGGCTGACCCCTACGTCATAGGAATCGATATCACACGAAAGTGAAACGTGTTTTCACAGAGGTAGTTGAGCATTTATTGTGGATTGTTTCGCCCAAGGGCGAAGGAATGAATTCTATTACTAACAGTGTTGCTTAGCCAGCTCTGTGTTCACTGTCTCTGCTTCTGCCTCTCAGTTTTCTTCCTTTTTCGACGTTTTAGTGACTTTCTTCGTGCTTAAGCTATACTAACACCTCAAAGCTTAACAAAGAGTGTTTAATAAAGAGCAGTCATACAACAAAGCCTTATTCGTAAACCTGTGTATCAGAGTGGTATGGTCGAGATGCAATAAAACTGAACTACCACCTCGAATCTTAACAATATAAAGACTGTTTAATAAAGAGCAGTGATACAGCATATTTGAGAGTTGCAAAAAATGGCCGCGTATCTGCGTGCTTCGCTGGAAATGTCGTCGAAAGACGATAGCCTTGTGCCGGCCGTACTACTATGTTTTGCCTTGCCTCAGACAGCGCCTACTCTATGTTTAATCGGCCGCATCTGGCTGTCATAGATAAAATAGAGGAGGCGCTGCGTGCATCTGGCAGTGGCGTCGAGAAACATGAGCTTGTGCAGAACCCAGGGCCACTGGCAGTGGCAGCACCATATCGTCGGTAGAGGGCTTTTTCGTGCACAGAGTCGCATTTTCTCCGCAGCCTAAGAAACACTAAAGTCTTTAGAATGACGTATCGATGTATTTTCTAATAAAGCAACCCACGACCTGGTACTTACGTATTGATGTTGCGCCTCAGATATGCGTAATATTTTCTTTTTGATTGAAAATGTTCACAAGTATGAACGCAAACACCAGTTCAAGATGGCTAGACGTTCAGCAAGTGGTCAAAGTTTGGCCGTGTGACTGAATCGAGGAACCAGTGATGGCAACTCTAGGGATTTATCCCCAGACCTAGGGATTTTCAACCTGTTTCAGGGATGTGGCGTCTTTTTGTGCAATCTAGGAATTTTTCAAAGGCTCTGGAAAAGTTACAATACGCAGCCTTTAGAAGGCGTTACTGAGTAATCAGGCTTTATCAACTAGAAAGGCTTTTTATAAAAAACAATTTTTCTTTTCTTATTCCCTGTTTTTCATTTAAAAAACATTTGGTGTTTTTCTGTGCGTAGTCAAGGCGGCATTATTATATGCTGGATGCTGGGGGGAAATGAGCTTGTCTGTCAGCGTTGTTTTTTGGGCGAGTTGGTTAAATACATCAGAAGGTGTCTTCGCGCTGGCAGACACGGACGAGGAACAGACAAGCGTTCCGTTGTGTCTTCCTCGTTCGAGGCAGCTAGCACTATGACACATTTTAAAATTTTGTAGTCTTAAATGTTTAGTATGAACGCATGTATCATCATGAGTACCCTGAGTGATTGCTATTTTGTGAAACAAAGAAATGTTGTCGTGTAATGCACACGAAAAGGTGCCAAGTTGACCCTCGGCACGTGACTTTACCGTGCAATATCTCCATGTCTAATAACTTCAGGACCAGCAGACTTTGAGATGAAGTGAACAAAAGTAGGACTTCCTGTTGGCGAGTTGGTACGGATTCACGATGATGAAAACGGCATGACGGAAAGAGACGAAAAAGACTGCCGATATTTCCAGTCTTTCCGTCACGCCATTTGCATAAGAGCGAATATAGTGACAAAAATATTTAACCAATTGTGAGGCTGATCGAAAGTACACATGATGACAATCAACCAGTTAAAAAGGGCCCCTGTACATGAACTGCTAATCTTGCAACAATGATTGTCAATGTGGAACATTAGAAATTGTCCACCACCTCGCAAGGACTGTAGAGGCACTGCAGACCTACAATTCAATAAAACTTGTAGCACGGCGAGTTGGTTCATACTTGAAAGGTAAAACTGGTGTGCGCAAATAAACACGACAGGGACACGGAAAGGATGAACACGGACAGGCGCAAATCTTTCAACTAACTTTTATTTATCGTTTTTAAACTGAACGTTGACGATAAATAAAAGTTAGTTGAAAGTGTTGCGCCTGTCCATGTTCATCCTTTCCGTGTCCCTGTCGTGTTTATTTGCGCACACCTGTTTTACCCTTCAAGACTTACAATTAACCCGAACAATTACATCTATGTCTTCAATGAGTGAGAAAAATGAATTTTACGAACTTGTTTGCCTCTGTAGCAACTGGCGCTTCATATGCAATTGCTCCACAGCAAATGTACAAAAAGCAACTTCAGTGGGTGTTAATATGTTTTTTTTTCAGTGCCAATAAGTTCAGAAGAATCGGGCCATACAGCGAACTATATCTTAACTTTGTTAAATGTGGAATAGCCAGAACAACGACAATAAAAAGTCAATCTAGGGATTTTTACTGTAATCTAGTGTATTTGTGAGGGTCAATCGAGGGATAAAACGTTGACTGGTTGGCATCACTGCGAGGGACAGAAAGACACACAGACAGACAGACCGAAATTTGTGCGTTGAAGTATCCCAAGAAAGACTATCGTCTTTAAAAGATTATCCCCAAGCTCTCCGTACCGATGGTGAACCAGCGAAGCTGAAACATGTGGCCACAGGCAGTTGCAGACGTCGCAGCCGAAGCCAAAGTGCCGCTCGAGAAACTCCCGCCGAAAGCGGGCGTTGGCCCCGGCGAACGCGTTCCCGCCATTCCCACGTTGAGTCTCCTCTGCCCGCAACACCGCTTCCTCGACTCGCCGTTCTCGCTTGCATTCGGCTCGGAAGGCTGTCGAATCCTCGGCGCGCAGTTGCTGCTTGCGCTTCGCCACCCGGACCTGTTCTTGTTCCCGGATTGCTGCAGGAATTCTCTCACGAATCAGCTGTCGGCGCTGTTCTCGGATAGTTGCCTGCTGTTCGGCCGTTCGTACAATATGTGCCTTCCCTATGTAGAAGTAGTAAGTTGAAGCTGCTGTGCGCGGGCTTGGCGGCACGGCTGCGAATGGATGAACGGCGTCACTGACGGCGGAACCAATCGCACGCGTGCTTGGGTACGACGCTGAGAATGGCGTCTGTAGCGGCGCTGCCAATGGCGCGCGCGCTTGGGTTTGACGTAGAGAACGACGTAACAGACGGCGCAGCTAACGGAGACCGTTATCGAAACTCGTGGCGAACGGTTATTCGTTTAGCATAGCGATATACACCTTTCGCTGTAAAACTTGGAGGACTCTTGAGCTTCGCCTTCAAGGGCAGAGCGTGAAAACGTAATTGGGCCCCGTGCGAATCGCCTTCCGAATCGCTAGCCTGCCCTCGGTTCTTGGTGAATGCCTCAACCATGCCGTAAGGACATGAACGAAAAGGAAGAATTATGGTGTGGTGGGCACTTGACAACTGCATCTGCGGTAGCCATTCTGGGATTGTTTTAAACGACCAATGTGACGCTCGTTTAAAACAAACCCAGATTGCCTACCACAAATGCAGTTGTTTAGTGCCCACCACACCATAACTCTTCCTTTGCGAATCGGCAAAGGGCCCTCTACGCGTCCGTAAGGCAACACGCGAACCTCTGAGGGCTTTGTAATGGGTGGGCCTTTCATACACACACGTTGCGCAGTTCACGTGTTATGACGCCTGGCGCAATTCTACGCTGCTTACACGCAATATTACATGCGCTAAGGAGACTCTTTCCGCTACATGACATTCCCATAGTGTGTTTTCCCAAAGCAGTTTCGAGCAATAGCGTGGCTCTGTGATAGAACCCTTGCTTGCTACGCAGACGGTTTCGGTTCGAATCTCACTCGAACTGAAGATTTTTTTATTATTTATTTTATTTGCATCTTCCTTCATTTTTTGGTCACGGACAATATGATGTTTTTTCGTTCACAACCAACGACGCGGACACCGACACCGGAACTTCTCCAAAACGAGCTCCTTAACGCTATCGTGTTAACAGATAAATGCGTTAGCCTGACGAAAGAAATGCTACCAGAGCTTCGCTGTTTCATCGTTGTCCACGCAGCGGAGCTCGTTGAACTGTTTAATTGATCACGTACTGCTGGCTGCCTTTAGGGAACCATGGAAGGAATCGGCAGTGTAAGATTATGGTATTGTAAATTTTATTGTAAACCAAAAATAGTGATACAATAAATATCACTCAAAAGAAACACACACATTACAAAAAGAATTCATGTGATTACGATAAAAAATAATGCGCAGCTTCAAGTGACCTACTATCGCCACGTCGCCACTGCCGATTGTGATGAATGGAAGAAAAAAATTGGACACTTTGTACATTCCAAAGTGTGTTCCGCGAAAGCTTGCGGCCATTTGACTGACTATGTCTTTTTTTCTTTCACACATTCAGTGGGATGGCACACAAATGGAATGTGCGCGTGTTTTCTTTTTTCAATTTTTTACCGCGAATCGCAGAGAGACGCGAGACTAATCTGCCTCCATTCGCATGCCTTCGTATTTTCTCGCGCTTTGCGCATCGTGCAGACGCCATCCGCATTCCAGAGCTAAAATAGACGCACACTTTGTGAATTCCAAAGTGTGTTCCACGAACGCCTGTGCCCATTGAGAGGGGGGTCGGTCAGGATGGAGAGCGATGCGCGCGTCTCCCTCATCGCATGATTGAAACGCTGGGAACAGCGACTGGCGTCCGTTAGCGCGTCCCGGCGGCCACCTGGCACCGTGCCAGGGCATGGACGGAGGGAAGGACGGACGGACGGAGGGACGGACACGGTTGAACAGACAGACGGACACGGACGGATGCACAGCCGTCATTTTTATGAAAGGGAACAAGGGAGCGCGTGGCCCGCGCACTCCGGCGGCTGCTTGCAGCGCGTTCAAGCGGGAGCGAGAACAACCACAGCCTCTCTTCGCGTCACCTCGTGGCGAGCAAAACAACCAGTCACTGGTCTGAGCATGCGTGTTTTTATTATGATTGTTTTGAGTGTATCAGTGTTTGACTTCGCGGTTGTTGCGCGTTCCATTTTAGTTATAAGAGCTGATCAAGATGTGTAGGCGTCATGACATGCTTAGCAGCATCAGTCGTTCTTTCCATGGTGATAATGTGGTGTTGTGATCTTTGATAAATAGGCGAGGATTCTGATAATACACTTTAGTTCGAAGTTAGCGCTTGTCTCCGTGTTTCTTTGCGCTACCTGCCTTAACATGAATTGCGACTCGAACACAAGCTGTTCGGTGGGCAGGCTGACCATCCCTCCATGTGGCATTGCGACTCCGATGCAGGTTGACTACACGTAGTGGGACCCATGCCGTCAAGCTCCACTATCGCCACAGCATTGCACTTCTAGACGCGCACAACTCCACATCGCGATTCGGCCGCCTCCTGGTCCTAAGCCTCAGCGTCTGTCATGCTGTCCATCGCAATGTGAGGCTTTCGGACCGTCTTTCCTGAACTCATAACCATCATCATCATCGTCAGCCTGATTACGCCCACTGCAGGGCAAAGGCTTCTTCCATGTTCCGCCACTCAACCTGGTCCTGTGCTTGCTGCGGTTCCGTTCTGCCCGCAAACTTCCCTAAACTCATCTCCCCACCTAACTTTTTATCTTCCCTTCGGACGTTTGCCTTCTCTTGGAATCCAGCCCGTTACTCTTAATGACCAGGGCTTATCTTGTCTATGCATGGTTACTCTTTTCCACGTGCAGCTTAGCCTCTGTGTTTTTCGATACCATTGAGCTTATTGTAGCTTTCCTCTTATGTTTCCACATAAATGCTCTGTGTGCTTTACCACGTCGTCCCTGCATCCATTTTCTCTTTGCATTGCAGGCGAAACAAGCGTAATCATGGTCCCCTTCTCTACACCGATTAAGCAGCGAAGCTGTTGTCATGAGTTTGAGCTTGGCCATTGCCGAATATTCCATACCGAACGAGAGGCGAGGCTACACGAACATCCAGAACGAATGCGAGACGCTCAGTTTTTCCAGCATTGTTATCAGCCGGTCCTCCTCTCCACACGACCTGCTTCGCTCCCGCCATAGTTTCGCCTTTGCTCTCCTCCTCTCTACCCACCTTCACCCTCTCATCGCCGCTACCCTTTCTCTGTCAAGCGCTACTCGCTACGCTAGACTTCACTCTCACACACTCAGCTTTACCGATGCTCAGAGGTCCTCAGACTTCGCTCTCGAAGCTGGGCAGAAAACTGCGGACAACGGATCCTCAGGAGTTTATTTCTACTTTAAACAGGTCCGCTGTTTATTAAAAGACATGTGAGAGAATGTCAACTACAGGCATAAGAAGCACATCCAGCAGCATTCATAATATTACACTTAGCTGGGGCATAGAATGGATGGAAAAACTTTATTCATTGTCCGGCAGATTAATGGCCCGGGCTCAGGTCTCCCATGTCGCGACGTCAAGGCCTTGCCTCTCCGCCGCATCACGGGCCTGCTGGACTGCCCACAGTTGGTCGGCGAGCTTGGAGCTGCGCAGAGCGGCTTCCCACCTCGCCGAGAGAACATCGGGACTAATACGTTTGGCTTTAGCCTCGCATTCCCAGAGCATGTGCTTAAGCGTAGCTGTGTCTGTCTGGCAGACCTTACAGATGCTGGTGCTATAGATCTCAGGGTATATTCGGTGATATAGCAGTGGATTGGCGTAAGTGTTAGTTTGCAGCTGTCGCAGGTAACTGCTTGGGCTCTGCATAGAGTGCCACGAGGCGGAGGATAGCATCGCCGAGCCAAGTAGAACGCCTTGGTCAGTTCCGCATCCCGGTCCGCATACTCGTCAACAAGGCCATCGCCTCCTGCACGGGTTATCGCGTCGCGTGCAGCGGAGTGCGCTGCCTCGTCAAGGTTGGGGAAATTCGGGCAGACTGCACCCATATGGGCGGGGATCCAGATCAAGGTAGTCTGGGAAATCTGGCCGGCATGCACCACTATGCGAAGGGCTTCAATCGAAATCCTACCCTGAGCGAAATTCCGTACTGCTGTACGCGAGTAACTGAGTACAGTCTGAGTTGTACAGAAAAACATACGAGAGCGAGTGAGCGAAGCCATCGAAAAGCATATTCAAAATTTTAAAGAAATATACCTCACTTAAGTGAAACTCTCAACGAAAGAAACAGAAGGAAATATGAACACAGAATGTTTCCGTCTACAGAAGCATACTGCGTAAGAAATAGTGACCCGTATTCATCGCTGTATACATTGCGAGCCGCAAATCAAATGAAGATGGTCCATGCGGTCGTCATACGAATGGTATAACACGAAAGGGAACAGTGCCTTCAAAGAAGCAGTTCATTTTTTATTGTGCATTGATAAATGAGAGCTCGCACAACGTCTGTGGATGTTTCACAGCTAAAACATCGTTGAACGTAGATGCACAGGCATTTAGAAGCACACCTCCATTCCGACGACTAATGTCCGCGGTCATGACTAAACGTTTGTGGCAGGTGAATTAGTTCGCATAGACCTGGGCGCAGCATATGGTGCGTCCCGCGACAGGATGGCATTATCATTCATATAATAAACCCTGGTATTCGATATATATTCGTTCAAAGCGTCCTCATTTTAGGAGAGAGACGCCATCGCATGCGTTCACCAGTAAAATGGTGTCTATGCCTGTAAAACGCTTGTGATGGGGCACGTACGCCTGTACTCATGCATATACCACATAGCTCTATAGGAGCGCGATGGAAAAATTGAAGGACGCTTTGTACATTCGAATGTGTGTTCGCCGAAAGCTTGTTGCCATTCGACTGATTATGCCATGTCTTTTTTTCTTTTACACTCTCAGTGGGATGGCACATAAACGGAATGTGTGCGTGTTTTCTTTTTTTAATATTTTACCGCGAATCGCAGCGGGACGTGAGACTTATCTGCCTCCGTTCGCATGCGTTCATTTATTCTCGCGATTTGCGCATCGTGCAGACGCCATCCGCGTTTCAGCGCTTAAATTGACGGACACTTTGTAAATTCCAAAGTGTGTTCCGTGAACGCCTGTGACCATTGAGACGGGGTCAGTCAAATTGGAACGCGATGCGCGCGTCTCCCTACTTGCACGATTAGACACTTTGGGCACAGCGACGCTACGCAAGCAAAGTGCGAGCACTGTAGAGTCCGACGAGACCGGCGCCCGTTCGCGCGCCCCGGTGGCCACCTGGCACCGTGCCAGGGCTCGGACGTAGGGAAGGGCGGATGGACGGACGGAGGGATGGACACGGACGGACGGACGTGAGCATAGACAATAAAGGCTTTCGCCGTAAAAAGTTCATAGCTTTAGCCTTGAAAGCGGGAAAGCGTTCCGCTTCCCCCTGCTGTGTCTCTCACTGAACCAAAAGCTCAAACTACTGAAGCGCTCACTGCCAGCGCTCGTTGGTGTCATCATGCAGTATTAAGGCGAAAGCCTTTAATGTCTCATGCTCACGTCCGTCCGGCGTTCGCCCGTCCGTCTGGCGTCCGTCCGTCCGTCCATCCATCCATCCGTCCGTCTGGCGTCCGTCCGTCTGTCGTGTCCATCCGTCTGCCCGTCCGTCCGTGTCCATCCGTCCGTCCACCCATGTCCGTCCATCTATCCGTGCCCATCCGTCCGTCCGCCCGTGTCCCCGTCTGCCCCTGGCATCGCAGCGTCTCGCCCACCAGCCGCTGCTCTATCGTCGTCGCCTGACAGCCCACGTCAACTCGACCAGTCAAGCATCCGTGTTTTGGTCAGACGTTCAGTCTGACCAAAACACGGATGCGGGTGCTCCACTCGGCCGCTCAGCCGCGTTAGAGCTAGAATATCTAGTTTAGATAGTTGAACTTTCGTTTCGTTTTGGTTGTAATTAGGAGTGGTTTACCGTGTGCAGTGAACATTGTACTGAGTGTAATTTTGTGTACACACATAGTTTTCACTTTAATTCTTGATTAAATGTTTCGTGTGTTGGTTTGTTAAACCAACTGTTTTGTCAAAAAATTGGGGGACCCTTAACCTTTGCCTTTACGAGTTGAACGCGATAGCGATATCCTGTCCCGAGTGCCTACTTCAAACACCTAGTACATACTTGCTATGCACTCACTACGTCCTGTTAACCGAATACGCGCAGTAAGGTGTGTGCCGTTTGTAATGGGCGGCCTGCTTTAAACTACGAAATCGTTGTATTCTGACGCCCGATGCCAATGTACACTCTAAAAAAAGGGAGCGAGATGGAGCAACGGGCTGCGTTTCTCCTTCGGCGCAGCGACTTTCTTCCTTGCGGGCGCTTTACCCGTCGCGCCCTCTTGCGACAAGCGCCAGAGGAGTAACGTTTCTCCTACAGTGTTCTAGTTTCTCCTCAACCACGTGGCCTTGCGATCGCGCGCATGCGCACGCCGAGCTACGTCGCGATTCCGTGCTGCGGAGAGCGGCGCCGCGCGCCGCCCTCTGCGCTGCGGGTATTATATTTCGCATCCTTTCGCGGTCAGTCGGCAGTGTCAGATTATCCATCAAGCACTACCCGACCTCGTCCAGTTGCGTGCGATTACTTGTACCTAGGATTGATGCAAGCAATGCAGGAGAGACGTTTATTCTTTTGTTTTATTGGTACAGTAACGTCTGTGCCGACATTTTTCTTTAGCGCTCAGCGTGCGCGCGATCCGCCGTATACTTTCGTGTGTGTGGTGTTGTTTTTATACGTTTGCGCACTACCTGCTTGTCATGAATACACTTAACAAACAGTCTTCCTTTATTGAACACCTGAGACTGTACACAATTAATCGATTTTTTCGGCTTCGACATACTTGGTAAGCATACACGTTCTTAGTTTTGCGTGCACTTATAGCACTCATCAATTCAGCAAGCATCAAAGTTAATTTTTTCAACATTCTAGCAAACGTGATACCACTGCACAGAGCATGCGTGAAAGCACGATGATATATAATTGCTGCAGATTTACGTGCCGCGACCACCAGATGAGGCACGCCGTGGTGGCGGACTGCGGATGAATTTCAACCCACTGAAGTTAACTTTAACGTGAACTCGGACATAAGCACACAGATGTTCTTTGCGTTTTGCCGCCATCGAAATGCGGCCGCCGTGGCCGGGAGTCGAACCCGCGCCCTCGAGCATAGTCACGCGACACCCAACGGCTAAGCTACCACGGCAGGTAAAAGCACAAAAGGAAATGGGCAGCAAAGTCTCACCGGGCGTTTATTTCCCAGACTGGGTTACAATCATCACTAACGTTTAACTGCATCCTAATTGCACATTTCTGAAAAATAAACAAACGACTTCTATCAATTAAGCCAAAATTCTCAAACACATGCGTTTTGAATTACGCACGTCTGCACTGAGAGTTAGCATGGAATTATGCACGCGTGCAGTATGTCTCTCGTCCACGGGATTCTGCTTTGCCGTGCGAAACTCAACACAAAATGCACTTCTAGTGACAGATGTGCACAGCAGGTAATTACTAACACTCACACTCACCTTTGCGAAAGAGTTCCAAATCCAAAGTAATAGTCACCACCGCCACAGCGCTAACAACACAGTTGTCGCACAATGACTGTAAGTTGGCATGCCAGGCGAATACCGTGACGTAACTGTAGCAGAGTAGTATGTAGGTGCAGCATACTAAAATATTATTGAACACGTAGTATGAGTATAGCGTTCTTTTCCATCATCAGCGCGGTGTAGCCCTAGTTCTACTGATGTAATCAAGCTTCCGCGACGCCAAGAGCCCTGACGTCGCTCACGAAAGAACACCGTCTGGTGCGAGGCCATCTTGTCTTGTTTCTTCGCACGACCCGCGTTGTAGCGTACGTATACACAATTGAGACGGCCGTTAACGCATCAGAAGCACTGTCATTGAAGGCCTAGCAGTCGAATTAATCCATGGCTCATCGTCATACTTGTGGCCAAAGCTTAAATAGAATGTTAAGAGATGTTAACGTCAAACCACTCACGCGACGACGGCGGCAGAATCTGGCTAAATCTAGCCCTCATGCTGCGCCCTCCCAGAGTAATAATAAGAAACAAAGAAATCAGAGAGGGAAATTTTATCTGTAGCCACTGTCGAGAGATGGCGCAGCCTTCAAAATGTCGTCTGAATGGTATTCATAGTTCGTGGTCGTCGCTTTCATGGGAACTTAATCAACTCTATAATTATCAGGTTCATTATTATGCAGCTTTTGGTTAAAAGCTGATTTTAGCTAAGGGATAGCTACAGTACTATTGCGTCTGCGTGCCTTGCGGTGCAGACATTAAATGTAATAGCGTTGACCAAAAATTACGTGCCACTTGTATCACTAGGGTCGGCCGTATTTCAGTGACTATATAAGCGTCAGCACTTCGTATTGGGTTATGTGTAAACACGTCTGTGCGTACGCGGCTGTGGTGATTCATTCGTGGTGTGGGCTGCATGTATAATGAATGAAATGTGTATTGAATTCAGTGAGGGTTGTGTGCACTACGTGTCTCGCAGACCTAGCAAACGTGCACGTACTAATGAATTTTTCTGTAAATATGTTGTACCAGACTTCCAGTGTCGTTGCGTGATCCATGAATGGGCTTGACACGCCAATTATCCGCCAAAAGGCCATTCTGTAGTATCAACGTGCATCGCAAACGTTTTTTTTTCCAGTATCGTTGAATCCCTCCAGATGGCGCCAGCCACCGCCTACTTCATGGCTGTGGTGATCTCACCACTCCACCTACTTATATATTGTTGAACATCTATCTATTGAAACTATAAACTGCTGCGACGGAATTGTTTTGCTGCGATCGAGTGTGCATTTTGGAGGTAAATCTCGGGGCCTATTGCCCCGTAAACGCGTGGATAACGGCGCTACACGGTGTGATTC
Organism: Rhipicephalus appendiculatus; assembly: GCA_030522465.1. Lineage (NCBI taxonomy): Eukaryota > Metazoa > Arthropoda > Arachnida > Ixodida > Ixodidae > Rhipicephalus > Rhipicephalus appendiculatus. Next base: position 32,414 of record JALIZH010014227.1, on the reverse strand, counting down.
TTCGATAAATAAATACAGCAAGCTTAGCCTGTAGTCTCCGGGCGAGAACTTCTTTGCAGTAACCGTACCTTGCACAGTGAACGCCGTCTCGCTGGCCGAGCGAAACCTACGAGTTCCGTCGCTCCATTTCGCGAAGTTTTCACCGCCCCAGGTTTGTCTGCTTGATTTTATTGTTAAATCACTCGATATTAAGCTGAGCGGAACCGTTTTTTGTGATTACCAGTGCCGTATACTCTTTATCAGTCGAGAATCGATGAACTCGCTAGGCCTAATCGCTTCGCTAACTTGGTGTCAGCCATCTTGATTTTGACGAGGGAGGAACCGTTCCTCCATGCAAAATGGAGGAACCGTTCCTCCATTTAAGGACGAACATTGGGGACCCCTAATGGAGAGAGGGTCGCTCAATTTTTTTTAAGAGTGTACGCTTCTACCACGCAATATTCCTAGGATATTACATGTTATATTGTGACGCCTATGTAAAGCACGAGTTATCTTCACTGCATTTCCAAGCAGAGGAAGTTGTTTTCACTGTATTTCCAAGCAACAACAAAGTTATCGGGAAACGAATCAATGTAGGACGGTCTGTGCGGCAAAGCTGTCCTTTGTCTTCTCTGCTTTCTTCAATTTATATAGAGTCATTTTGCCGGAAAGTCATGGAAAGTAGTATCATAAAAGGGTACAAACTACAAGAAGCGGAAGTACGGTTACTGGCATACGCCGATGATATAGCTGGGTCTTGTAAAGATTACGAAAGCGTCGCTGAAACCGCCAAAATTGTTGGCCTTTATTGTAATGCGAGTGGCAGTTTGGTCAACTGGAGCAAGTGTGTGCGTTACTGGCACGGTGAATGGCCTGTGACTCCAGACTACTTTGCCGGCATTTCATGGAGAGTAGCTCCTGTGAGGTACTTAGGCGTTCCACTGGAATATTATTGTGACAGTGAACCGTACTGGTGGCGTCCGCCCGCTGTACAGCGAGAAAAAGCTCAGCAATTTAAAGGTTTTCATCTTTCGATTTTCGCCAGAGCAACCTTTTGTAACATATTTTTTGTCAGTAAGCTCTTGTACGTGCTTCAAGTACTGCATTGTTCACGTGTAAACGTGCAAAAGCTTCATCGAGTATTTGCCGTTTTCTTGTGGGGTTCTTGGCAACGAACAAGTAGAACTAACCTTTTCAGGCGGGTTCGCTTTGGTGGGCTTGGTTTGTGTCATCTCTATCTGCGTCAGTTAGTTAACCGCTTTTTGTTTTTCCGGAATAATCGAGACCCATTCATACGCACTGTTATGCAGCTTAGGCTTGGGAAGGTGTTGTCGGAATTTGTAGTGTCATCTGGCAACATGAAAGCCACCGTTAGAGGTTACCTGAAAGACGTAGTTAATTCGTGCCTCTTTTTAAAAACACGCTTTTCGTTGGAATATCTCTGCTCTGTTTCCCGTAAAAAGTTGTACAAAGACCTAGTAGATACCGTTCTTCCTGATCCTCTCTATAGAGCGATGTACAGTGTAGCTCCAGGTAAGAATGACTTAAGCCGTGTGAAGAGAATGGAAGTAGCACCTGGAGTGAAATCCTTTTTCTTTAAATTAAACACTGGAACACTGCTTGTCAAAACATGGATGGAGGAAAGGGGCTTGTTCGTTCCTTGGGGGGGACCATTGTTTTCTTTGTACGAATCCAGAAACTGCTGGGATGCAGCCTTTTTTTTTGGGACGTCCTTGAACGGACTTTAAAAAAGGATTTGCCCCTTGATGCCTACGGCATCAGATTTCTCCCAGTGGCGAACGAGGAAGGGGTACCATTCGATCTCGTTATGTTACTGGGCCTGCACAGTATATGGTAATCTAGAATGGCAGTGCGCCATGCTGATATTAACGCACGTCCAGTTCGACAGTATTTTTTGAATCTATATTGCCACGCGCTATTCTTATTTTCACTTTTGTTGTATTCGGTTTTTGCCCACAAAGACCGTCAGCAAAGCTCAGCTCAAACCGCGCCTTATTGTTCTGGAACCTTCGCGATTATTGTAGATCGTTTTGTTAACATTGAGCGCAAGACGCGACCACTCGAGATTATTCCAGAGCTTGCGCGATGACCAGTGATAAGGCTAGAATGTTCGACGCGTGATGCATAAAAGCCGGCGCGCTCCAACGATGTTCAGTTTGATCGACGGCCGACGCTCTGTTCGCCGCTATCAGTGCCAGCGTGTATTGCTGTAATCTTACTTTCCGTTTACCGGCCACAAGTTCGGCCTAATAAACAGTTTCATCTTAAACACGTCGCCTACTGCCTTCGTCGACGTCACACCCACGTGACATCTGGTGGAGGTGCTTCCCGGTCCATGTACCGAACGCCCCTTTCCAGCCGTGAGCCAAGCCCACAACGCCAAGGGGACACCGACGTCAACACTGAGCAGCGAGCCAGCCGCAGGCAGCAAGGTCTCCCACCAGAATACGGACCCCTACCCGACAAGATCCTGGCCCCAGCGACGAAGACAACAAGCACGATGACGGCCGCAGTGCCTCCCACGGCAATCGTGATGCAGCCACCCAGAGAGCCGCCGACGTTTCACGGATCTCAAAGTGAAGACCCCGAAACCTGGCTTGAGACATTCGAAAGGTTCTCCACATTCAACAATTGGGATGCCGACGACAAGCTGCGTCACGTGTACTTTTACTTGGACGACGCAGCTAGGACCTGGTTCGAGAATCGGGAGTCCACTCTTTGAACCTGGGACACCTTTCGCGGCACTTTTTTGGAAACGTTCACGAGTGTCGTCCGAAAGGAAAGGGCTGCAACCTTGCTGGAGACACGGGTGCAACTTCCTAACGAAGGCGTCACCATTTTCGCTGAGGAAATGACCCGACTCTTACGCCACGCTGACCCAACCATGTCCGAAGAAAAGAAGGTTCGCTTCTTGATGCGTGGGGTTAAGCAAGACCTGTTTGCCGGCCTTGTACGCAACCCACCAAAGACAGTCACGGAATTTGTCTCGGAGGCTACGACGATCGAGAAGGCGCTGGAGATGCGTACTAGCCAGTACAACCGCCGCATTCCCTCGACGACCTACGGGGAGGTTCAAGCACTGCATCCCGACGACCTGCGCGACACCATCCGAGCAATCGTTCGGGAGGAGCTGCGCAAATTGTTGCCAACTTCGCAGCCTCAGGAGCAGCCGATCGCCGACGTCGTGCGCCAGGAAATCCGGCAAGTTCTGGGCGCACCTGAACCAGTGCAGCGCGAGCCACAAGCGATCAGCTACGCTGCTGCAGCGCGGCGTAACGCTCCCCCGTCGCGCCCACGTGAAGACTTCGCACCGCCGCAGTTCCGCCGCCAGACACCGCCCCCACCACCACCGGCGCCATACCGGCCACCTGCCAGCCAGCGCTACCCTCCGAGGAAGACCGATGTTTGGCGCGCCCCTGACCACCGCCCCCCTATGCTACCACTGCGGTGAAGCCGGGCACACGTACCGCCGCTGCCAGTACCGGAAGATGGGACTGCGTGGTTTCGCCGTAAACGCGCCGCGTCCGCAGCCGGGCGAACGACCTCGTGACATCGCCGACTACCTCACAGGAGCGCAGTGGACACCCCGACGACCTTCCCGTTCGCCGTCGCCAGGCCGCTACACCTCACCGCATCGCAGGCAGTACACCAGTCCGGCTCGGGGCCGATCTCCGAGCCCTTACCCAGAAAACTAAGGGCAGCAACCGATGGAGGTGCGGTTGCTGTACGTCGAACTACCGAAGATCCTCCGCCGACGCCGACGATGACGCCGCGACGAAACCTGCTGACCACGACGCGAAGCAGACAGAGCCCTGCCGACGAAACCTCGCGGACCGAGCTAGATCTGACGACGCAGCATGATGGAAGCAGCGCAACAAATCGACGCAGCCGTGACCCGACGCCGCGAGCTAACCGCAACGCAAGACGACGGACTAGCGACCTTGACGTTCTCATCGACGGTCACAACGTCACCGCTCTCGTCGACACTGGTGCCGACTATTCCGTCGTCAGTGGGCCATTCGCCGCCAAGCTGAAGAAACTGAAGACTGCTTGGCAAGGCCCTGAAATCCGGACCGCTGGCGGTCATCTAATAACGCCGGCCGGTGTTTGCACAGCAAGACTCACCATCAATAACCGGACTTATCCCGCCAGCTTTCTAATCCTACAGCACTGCTCCAGGGATGTGATACTTGGAATGGACTTCCTAAGTGACCACGGTGCTGAGTCGATAACACTAACTTCAGAAAAAGCGCTGCCTACCCAGACGACGCCGGGGAACCATGCATTGAACGTGATAGACGAGCACGTCACCGTTCCGCCTCTCTCCAGCGTCATAATTTCCGTCGGCACCGAAAAACCCACAGACTTCGAAGGCGTCATCGAGGGCGATCAGCACCTGCTTGTAAACCGCCAGATTTGCGTCGCAAGAGGCATCGCCGAGTTGCGTGAAGGGAAAGCAACAGTGATGCTCACGAACTTCAGCAACGAATACAAGCATGTGAGCAAAGGCACGACGGTCGCCTACATCGAAGAAAATGAGGAAGCCAGCAACGCCCTCGCCCTCGCCGAGTTAACCGAGCATGCTACGACGAACCAAGCTCACCAACTAACTTTCGACGTCAATCCGAGCCTTCCGACGCATAAACAAGAACAGCTCAAAACCCTGCTCCTGCAATACAAGGACTGTTTTTCGTCATCGTCAAGAGTTCGACAGACCCCAGTCGCACAACACCGCATCATAACAGACGAAAGCGCCAGGCCACTACGTAAGAGCCCGTACAGAGTTTCAACGCGGGAACGCGAGGCCATAAAGAATCAAGTCGACGAAATACTACGCGACGACATCATCCAGCCTTCAAAGAGTCCGTGGGCGTCACCCGTGGTGTTAGTGAAGAAAAAGGACGGAACCCTACGCTTCTGCGTCGATTATCGCCGCCTGAAAAAAATAACGAAGAAGGACGTGTACCCTCTACCACGGATCGACGATACCCTGGATCGACTCCACAACGCCAGGTACTTTTCGTCGATGGACCTCAAGACCGGCTATTGGCAAATTGAAGTCGACGAGAGAGACCGAGAGAAGACCGCGTTTATAACACCAGACAGTCTCTTCGAGTTCAAAGTCATGCCCTTCGGTCTTTGCTCGGCGCCTGCGACTTTCCAACGGGTTATGGATACAGTGCTGGCAGGATTGAAGTGGCAGACTTGCCTGGTGTACCTGGACGACGTCATTGTGTTTGCTTCAAACTTCGACGAACACCTCCGCCGACTTGACGCAGTACTTCAAGCAATAAAGGCCTCCGGACTCACCCTGAAGCCAGAAAAGTGCCGCTTCGCATACGAGGAACTCCTGTTCTTGGGTCACGTCATCAGCAAGTCTGGAGTTCGCCCCGACCCACGGAAAACAGCTGCCATCGCTGCCTTCCCGCCGCCTACCGACAAGAAGGCCGTACGCCGATTTCTCGGCTTGTGCGCCTATTATAGACGCTTCGTCAAGGAATTTTCACGCATCGCCGAGCCACTAACTCAGCTCACGAAAAACGACGTGGAATTCAAGTGGGAAGCGGCGCAAGTCGAAGCATTTCAAGAATTGAAACGACGCCTGCAGACGCCTCCAATACTTGCGCATTTCGACGAACACGCCGACACGGAAATCCACACCGACGCAAGCAGCGTAGGACTCGGCGCCGTACTTGTCCAGAGAACTGCCGGCGTGGAAAGGGTTATCAGTTATGCTAGCCGGTCGCTATCCAAGGCAGAAGCCAACTATTCCACAACAGAAAAGGAGTGCCTTGCCATCATCTGGGCAACGTCAAAGTTTCGCCCCTACCTCTACGGCAGGCCCTTCAAAGTTGTGAGCGACCACCACGCCTTGTGTTGGCTAGCTAACCTGAAGGACCCTTCAGGTCGTCTCGCAAGATGGAGTCTGAGACTTCAAGAATTCGACGTCACCGTCGTTTACAAGTCCGGACGAAAACACTCTGACGCTGACTGCTTGTCTCGCGCCCCTGTCGACCCGCCGCCGCAGGATGACCAGGAGGATGACTTCTTCTTGGGAACCATAACTACCGACGACTTCGCCGAACGACAGCGAGCCGATCCGGAACTCAGGGGCCTTGTGGAGTATCTCGAAGGCAAGACCGCCATTGTTGCAAAGGCATTCAAGAGAGGACTCGCGTCGTTTTTCTTGCGAAACGGCGTTCTCATAAAGAAGAATTTCTCGCCACTTCGAGCCGACTACCTTCTCGTGGTGCGTGCAGCAATGCGACCAGAAGTCCTCCAGGCACTACACGACGACCCGACGGCTGGACACCTCGGACTTTCCCGCACGCTCGCAAGAGTACAGGAAAAGTACTTCTGGCCGCGCCTTGCCACCGACGTCGCCCGCTACGTAAGGACGTGCCGAGACTGTCAGCGACGGAAAACACCGCCCACAAGACCAGCAGGCTTCCTTCAGCCGATCGAGCCTTCTCGGCGACCGTTCCAGCAGATCGGGATGGACCTCCTGGGGCCGTTCCCAACGTCGACTTGCGGAAATAAATGGATCGTCGTGGCCACCGACTACCTCACCCACTACACCGAAACAAAAGCCCTGCCCAAAGGCAGTGCCGCCGAGGAAGCCAAGTTCTTCGTTGAGAACGTCGTCCTTCGACACGGCGCCCCAGAGGTTCTCATCACCGACAGAGGTACGGCGTTTACGGCTGACCAAACCCAGGCGATCTTGGGATACAGCCACACAAACCACCGCCGGACCACCGCGTACCACGCACAGACCAACGGCCTGACCGAGCGTCTAAATAAGACCATCGCCGACATGCTGGCCATGTACGTCGACGTCGAACACAAGACGTGGGACGCCATCCTTCCGTACGTGACCTTCGCATACAACACGGCCGTGCAGGAGACGACACAGATGGCGCCATACAAGTTGGTCTACGGTAGGAACCCGGCAACGACGCTCGACGCCATGCTGCCCAACGTCGCCGACGAAGAAAACCTCGACGTCACCGTCTACCGTCAGCGCGCTGAAGAAGCCCGACAACTCGCCCGCCTGCGCATCAAGAATCAGCAGACGACCGACAGCCGCCGTTACAATCTTCGACGACGCTTCGTGGAATACCAGGCCGGCGACCGCGTTTGGGTGTGGACACCGATACGCCGACGTGGACTTAGTGAAAAACTCCTTCGGCGATACTTCGGGCCGTACAACGTACTTCGACGTCTCGGTGCTCTGGACTACGAGGTCGTCCCGGACGGCATAACGAACTCTCAACGGCGCCGTGCGCGACCTGAAGTCGTCCACGTCGTGCGCCTCAAGCCGTATTACGCGCGTTAGCAAACCTGAGGACTGCACTTATTGCTTAATTATTGTACTTTCTTTCTTTATTGTTGTGATTTATTATTGCATGCATTTTCCCCCGTCTTCTGTTTTAAGCATCGGGACGATGCCTTTTCAGAGGGGGGCATTGCCACGCGCTATTCTTATTTTCACTTTTGTTGTATTCGGTTTTTGCCCACAAAGAACGTCAGCAAAGCTCAGCTCAAACCGCGCCTTATTGTTCTGGAACCTTCGCGATTATTGTAGATCGTTTTGTTAAGATTGAGCGCAAGACGCGACCACTCGAGATTATTCCAGAGCTTGCGCGATGACCAGTGATAAGGCTAGAATGTTCGACGCGTGATGCATAAAAGCCGGCGCGCTCCAACGATGTTCAGTTTGATCGACGGCCGACGCTCTGTTCGCCGCTATCAGTGCCAGCGTGTATTGCTGTAATCTTACTTTCCGTTTACCGGCCACAAGTTCGGCCTAATAAACAGTTTCATCTTAAACACGTCGCCTGCTGCCTTCGTCGACGTCACACCCACGTGACAATATGTTCATATGTGGAAACACAGAAGGTCCAACAAGATGTACAGTCGAGTGCATAATTTTAGAGACCACGGGAGCGCGTGCCGAGGCGCGTCGCTGCGCCTTCTGGCGGCTGCACGGCTCTGTCCGGGAGCGCGTACTGCGCACGCTCGTCCCATATCACCCGGCAGCCTGCCCTTTCGCTCGTTTCAACGGCGCGCATCTCGAAACGATGCGGACGGCGCAAGGTGCCACTTCTGCAGTCGCTGTGCAAGCACCGGTACTCCCGAGCGATAATATAGCGGCGAAAATGCCTCTAATGTAATAGCATGGCTCGAGCGCGCCATGCAATACGCTTTCTTCCTTGATGCAGCGCGGAAAACATGCAGTTTCTCAGCTTTTCTCAAACGGAGTTGCGTGATATGCTCATCTTGCAGTGATGAATTTTGTGCTCTGTCTCGGAGACGTTATGCCAGCTCCATTTCTTGGTGCGAATATCGCGCGTGCAGTGGTATGCGGTAAACCACTGAATATCGCGCGTCCAGAAGGAATAGCCAGGAAACGCGATAAATAAACAGTTTATTCTTATAAGCCAGAAAAAAAAGAAAACGATAGCCATAACTGCTATCCAGGAAGGATCACTACTTTCAGTATTTAATCAAACGCCCATCGGCGGCAATCACTTGCGCCACACGAGATGGCATCGAATTGTAAAGCGCGGCCACGATCTCGGGGCGTGCACGAAGTGCTTCCCACTCCTCCTGTATGGCCGCGAATAGGGTCTCCTTCTTTGAACTTCCAAGATTCCGCGCCGCAAGTCGGCGTTTCACCAGACCCCAGACGTTTTCAATGGGGTTCAGGTCCGCTCCTACAGGTGGCCATTCCAATGTGCGAACAGCAAGGTCCTCAAGCAAAGATTTCACACTGCGAGCAGTGTGAATCGGGCTCCTGTCATGCTGGTACACGAAACAACCATCCTTGAACGGCCCATTCAAGACATAAGGAAGCAATTCTCTCTATTATAAGGGAGTACGTGGAGGCTGAAAGGTTCCCATCGATAAGAACCAGTGGTCCAAGTCCTTCCCTGGTCATGGCGGCCCAGACACTCACAGAGCATCGGCCACTGGCAAAGACCGACTGCGTGTACTGTGGTGAATACCTGGCGAGGAAGGAAATGCTGGATTGGTTACACGGATTTATAAGAACGACAATGGCACATAGTCACTTTATCCCCGAACAATTTCGTCTTACTTGAAGATCCATATAATGAAATTTTAATTATGCGAGATCGCCAAGATGGTGCGAAATATTCGACATGTTGGTAAGGCACCCTCAGTGCGTTCCAGAAGGCCTCGCAAACTCAACTGTATTTTTCTAAGGTAATGAGGTACAATATACAAAAAAAATCACACATTGGCTAAGGTGCTTAAGTTTGGCGAGCTGCTCACGATAAGAAGTAACACAGCTTAAAGAGAATCAAAGCTAAGCAACGTTCTACAGCAAGTTCGAAGACAATAAAGTGCTGGGCTTTACTTGCCTTAACCACAACGTAATTAAGGCGCACTGTAGTGGGTGACCTGCCATTAATTTTTACCAGCTGCGGTTACTTACCCTGTGCACTACTCTTTCTACACATTCAATGGTAAATAGTACAAGGATGACATTAATGTAGAAGACAAATCGCAAATGTTACCTCGAGTTCATTGGACGCCATACTCGCCGTTCCTGATCCCAGCGACTTGAAAACGTTGATTCATCGCTGAACACGACTTCTCCCCACTCTTCTGATCCCCATGTCTGCACAGAACGCGCAAACTGCAGTCGCATGGATCTTTGCCTGTCCGTGATGTGGGGCTTCTGGGCCGCGACGCAGTTGGCAAGCCCTGCTTCTGCCAACCTCCTACGGATAGTCCAGACGGACGCGTTGAGATTCAATGCATCTCTTATGCCTTTTGCTGATATATGGGGATCAGCTACTACGGCAGCGATAATTAGCCTGTCCACTTCGTCATCTGTGCATCTTGACCTTCCAGCACGGTCTCTGTCACTGATCCCCCCTGTTTGTCGGTACGCTTGGATGGCACGACTCACCGCATTTCTTGACCTTTGAAGGAGCCGGCAGATGACCCGCTGAGAAAAGCCTTGGATGCTTAACTCTACGATGCGTCTCCTTTCATCAGCTGGTACTCGTGGCGACATTTTTGAAGACGAATGTGGGGGCCTTGAAACCCCCGATCTTATACTCTTTCGAGAATGGCACTGTCCAATAGCTGTCCAATAGCTGGGCTGTGCCGCGATATGCTGCCATTCAACATTTGCTGTACGAGATAATTTCTTATCGTCACCAAGCCCGAAAGACCACGAAACAAGGCAAAGAATTGACAAAAATGACAAAATGGCACTGCGCCTGCGTCGCAAGCACGCGTGAACCTTCTGAGTGCCCAATTTTTCTGACAGAACTATAATAAAGAATCGCATTTCCACGCAGTGAGTAATGTGTACAAAAGGAGCGGTGTGCCGCCGTGGGAGGTATTTGGTCGAACAGCTTAAGGAATTAACTTTTGTTTCCTTGTGGGGCCTCCAACATTTGAGCACTTCGAACTGAAATGTGTTCGCCTGTAATTCACTGCAGTATTTTACAAAACAACGTGACCAGAATACCAGAATACACGCTGATGCTCGAGCGACGGATGTTAATGGAGGCAGTCTCAATTCCCGACTACTTCGCGTTCGAGAATGTTCCGTGCATATGTCATGGGTAGAGTTCTATTGAAATACTGAAAGCGGTGACGCCCCTTTCAACCTTCGTGATTTTCTCTGGTTTCCGGAAAAAACATTCCCAGATACCCCCAAATATGAAAATACTCGAAAGTGAAAGCCTATGACATCTCTTGCACGTCTCAATCCGCATTAATTCACGCTTACTTGTCTTAATCTACTATAATGCATCCAATTAATGAGTTGACTTCAATCGGGGTTTATGGTTCGAGTAGTAGAAGACGACACATGAATATCTGAAATTCGAATCCTAGAAACTCTTGGGTCGAGGCTCGACTCCTACCAATAATAAGTGCGGGCTCTCGACGTGACAGAACCACGATAGAGAGAGAGAAATAAATTTTATTATATAGATATGACATCGAGCTCCACCAAAGTAACGTCTTGGGAATGTTTGCTCATTCGGGGTTCTTTAACGTCCACTCAGTATACTAGTTTCAAGTATCTCTCCTCTATCGAAATACGGCATGCGCGACTAGACTTGAAGATGCGTCTTTCGGGTCAGCAGCCGAGCATCGAAACCATTGCACCACCGCAGCGGCCTTAATAAAGGATTTATCCTTAATAAACCGAGTTTGTTTTCACCTTTCTTCCTCGGCTCTTTTCTGCAGCTGTTGGACGTTTGGTGGTTTCATGCATGTTCATAGACACATGATATTTGGACCGAGTATTACTACGTGCGTTAGTTCGGCGAATGAGAGCGCAAAAGGCAACACTGCTGGCTGAGCTTATTCATTGCCTAACTCGACATTCAAAATGTGATCACGCCGCGGATCGCCTAGGAGTAACGTGCACTATGTGCAGCACGCCGAAACCCGCAAATGATGTGCTGTCGTCACATTAGCGCTCGGCTTTTTTCATTGTCTTCACAGCGACTACAGAAGTGACACCTTGCACCGTCCGCCACGTTTCGAGATGCGCGCTGTTGAAACGAGCGAAAGGACAGGCTGCCGGGTGATATGGGACGAGCGTGCGCAGTACGCGCTCCCGGACAGAGCCGTGCAGCCGCCAGAAGGCGCAGCGACGCGCCTCGGCACGCGCTCCCGTGGTCTCTAAAATTATGCACTCGACTGTACCTGAGTGGCTTCATCAAGTAGAAAACCTTCTACAGATGAAGCAATTTTAATAACCTGTAAACTCTGATACTTGTATAGCTTTTGTTTTCCTTTTTTGTTTCTTTTTCTTTGTCTGGCATATATTTGTTTGTCAATGCTGTAAGTATGTACATAGGCAATAAAGAAAGAAAAAAAGAGGCGTGGCTGAGTGGTAGAACACCTGCTTGCCACGCAGACGGCCCGGGTGCTATCCTGAGTCGGACTCGGAAACTTTTATTATTTATTTTATTTGCATCTTTCTCGATTTTTCGGTCACGGACAAAATGATGATTTTTCGTTCACAACCAACGACGCCGACATCAACGCCGGAATTTCTGCGAAACGAGCTCTTTAACGCTATCGCGTTAATAAGACTCTCAGTGGCTCAGCCATAGAGAGCCGTTACAAAGCAAAAGAAGAATTTGCATCACAACACCCAAGGTGCACGTCTGCTTCAAGACTTCTCGTAGAAGTTTCGTAGCTTTTAAGGCGAAAGCCTTTATGTCTCATGCTCACGTCCGTCCGGCAATCCGTCCGACCGTCCGTCCATCCATCCATCCATCCGTCCGTCCGTCTGTGTCCGTCCGTCCATGCGTCCGTCCATCCATCCGTCCGTCCGTCCGTGTCCGTCCGTCCATCCGTGTGTCCGTCTCCATCCGTCTGTCCATCCATCCGTTTCTGTCCGTCCGTCCGTCCATTCGTGTCCGTCCGTCCGTCCCTCCGTCCGTGTGTCCGTCCGTCCATCCATGTGTCCCTCTGTCCGTCGGTCATTTCGTGTCCGTCCATCCGTCCGTCCGACAAAACAAAAAGACATGGCATAGTCAATCGAATGGCCAGAAGCTTTCGCCGAACACACTTTGGATTGTTCAAAGTGCCCTTCAATTTTTTCCCTTCACCACTCCCCGATGGCGACACCGCCCCCTGCCAAGCAAGGTCACTGTGAAAGGGGAAGTTGTAAGAGATATAAGGCGCCTTTTTTAAAGTCCTGGGAGAGTGCGTCAGCAGTGCGGTGGACAGAGCGCGCGGCACCGATAGGTGCCGGGCGCTCAACTTCGACTACCAGGTCATGCGAATCAACGAAACTTTTATTGTGGTTGTCTTAGTGATTTGTTAATTTGCATTTTACCGACATCACTACCACGAAGGAAAAGACTTCAGTCAGGTCTTGGTGGACCCTCGCATAAAACACTTTTATGTTTTATGTTTAAGAAGGAAAAATAAAATGAGAAGACCTTCTAAAATAGCACAGATGAGCTGGCACGGTACGTTGGAAAGCATCAATTGATTACAGTCCAACTACGTCCTATAGAATCTAGTTCCATCCTTTTGTCGTTCGTGGCAAAGCTAAAAAAAATTGTCTTTATTCTTAACCCATGGCCTTAGAATCGCCTTGCTCTCTCTTCGTCTAGTTGGCGTTGCGTTGTTTTACTGCACGGAGCGAGTGAATTGCGATCTTATGCTTTAAGTATTATAATTGTTAGGGTTCCTAGCGGCATTAACCAGCGACATTATGATCCTTGCGCAGCACCTGATTCACTACCGAATGTGTGAGTTGTTACAAAACAGCATAGATTCGTCCACTTGTCATATATCAAAACTGGCATGTAAGAGTACGAATGTGTGACTAACATGGCTTATAAGTCTTGACATCAAAAACTTCAAAGACGCTTCAGCTTTCTCTTCAAGAGTAGAACGCCATAGAGTAATCGGTATATAATTTTTGTTACCTGTTTCCGAGTTATTTCTGATTTTCTGTATTTTCCCCCACTCCCCTCTGTAATGCCGTTGGCTCTTAGGGTATACTAAATAAATAAAATAATAATAATTATAATACTTGTAGGCCTTTATCGTTCCAGAACCAAGATATAAGAAACGCCGTTGTGCAAGGCTCCGGAAATTTTGGCCACCTGGGGTTCTTTAACGTGAATCTAAATCTAAGCACACGGGCTTCAAGCATTTTCACCTTCATTGAAAACACGGTCGCCGCGGCCAGGATTTGATCCCGTGGCCTCCGGGTCAGCACTCGTGCACCATAACCACTATACACCGTTTCACCACTACCGTTCAGCACTACCAAGGATACGGGGTGAAAGCAAGCTACACGCTTGCGCAGCATAACATAGTTCTAGAAATTATTTTACCTCATAATTTACTGGGTCGACACGTTTGCACTTGTTTGACAGGTGTTGCGTTATACCTGTGCGTGATATATTTATTCTTTATCGCATTGATGTCGTATGCCTTTAACTGCGGTGTCAGGAACCACCGGTAGCTGCGGTTGCAAATAAACATGGCAGCGCCGATGCAGTCGCAACCGCCCGCTTCGATCCCAATTTGCGCTTGCTATTTGCTCACTGAGCTGGCAGCAACAAATAAATGATGGAATGAGCCATCGCTTTGTGCCATGTCACGCTGAAGATAAAGCATCGGGCACATTTTCTCGTTATTTGCGAGATAAGCTGTTCGTTTATCCTCGCCTTCTATGCCTAACGCACCGACAATTTGATAATGGTTCATGGAATTAGCGTCATATAGTCACGAATACATCGCTGTCGAAGCATCAGAACATTAACCTAAAGCAAATACCAGCGTAACTTTGTAACTTACGTGTCACACGGCGCACAATGACGACTTGATAAATTCGAAGCGGAAGGTACCGACTGCGATGTGTGCAGCCATTTTTTTTTCGGTGATGCCGTCTGTCCGCTTCACTCGCTCTACGCCTGGTAGACGCCGAGCAGACGACCCGACGAGAATGAATCATGTGGAAGGGCTGAACGCTCTTCCTATTGGCTAAGGCGCTTTGTAGCCTTCACAGTGCTCAATGAAACTTCTGAAAGAGAGTACAGACCGCCATGGCGGGTCCTTGGATGCCTGAACCGTGCCGTAAGGAAACGATCGTCTGTTCGCGTAACATTGGCGTTTCAAACTATCTTAGAATGCCTACTTCAAGTACAGTTGTGAAGTACCCACTACGCCATAATTCTTCCTTTGCGAATCAGCGAAATACCCACTACGCGTCTGTACGGAGACACGAAAAGCTACGCAGCTGCTCACTTTGTTAATGCTCATGATGTAGATGATGATGATGATGAATAACTGTCTAAACGATCTGCAATGAGGGGCCTTCAAAACAACCGTTCTTAGCGCAATTGACACGTTTTGATGCCTGGCATGATTCTACGCTCCTGCCACGCAACATTACATGCGTTAAGGAGACTCTCCCCAGTACATGACATTCATATGTTTTTTTTTTTTCGAATCAGATTCAAGCAATGGCGTGGCTCTATGGTAGAACACCCGTTTAACACGCACAAGACCTGCGTTCGATTACCACACATACTGGAGATTTTTATTATTTGTTTTATCTGCATCTTTCTCGATTTCACGCTCACGGACAACGCTGATTTTTCGCTCCCATTCAACGACGCCGACACCAACGCCGACGCCAGAATTTCCGCGAAACAAGCTCTTTAAAGCTATCGCGCTAATAACATTGCGTGTAGGTCAGTTACATCCCGGTTAACGATAATACCCACATATCAGAGGTATGCTGGTGTGTGCCCCACGTAGAAAGAATAAAGAAAGGAATGAACAGTCAGGAAGAAAGAAACGACAAACGAACAATGGGAGAATGTTCACATTAATATGAAGAACAACAGACAAGAAGAAATTTTTTCCTTGTCATCTGCATAATTGTAGACAACTACTGTACCAGAATTGGCAATATGCACTTAGCAGCTTTTGCGTTTAAAATTTTCAAATGCGCAAATGAAGTTAAAATTTAGGTATTCGTGGAGCACCGAAATTGTAATGGTAGTCTGACATTAGTGAACTTGGTACAGTTAGAAGAGTGCAAAATTTGGAAGACAATGATATATGCATTGTGTGAATACCCTATTCACTTATTGAGAAAACGGTTCCAGAACTTGGTAAAAATGTATGAGAAGTATAAGGCTTACTTTCTGCCCTTAGAGGGAATAGCTGCCGATTTTTCTCGAACCAATCTTACAGGGCAGTGAAAAGCTCTACTTTGGCACTGGCTAAACCTGCAGCGGTTGACTCCAAAAGCGCGTGGATATTTTGTAAGCAGGATTTTTCAATCTGAGAAGCCACTAAAAGGCAGAGTGTCTCGTAAAGCAGCGTTGAGAAGCGACAGCGACGCCAATAGTCGTGGTTGTAAGCTGTTAAAAAAATCACGCCATATCCACAAAGTGAATGATGATGAGTGGGCGAAGCTCGATCATTTTCATCCATGGCAGAAAGAGAATGTGTGGTCTGGAACTCGCTTATACTTCATGGTCATCAGCGTCATCGTCATCATTATCACGTGTAGTGGGTACAATCCACTATACTGGAACGCGCTTATACTTCATCGTTATCACGTGTAGTGGGTACATTCCACTATACTGCGTCATCGTCATCTTTATCACGTGTAGTGGGTACATTCCACTATACTGGAACGCGCTTATACTTCATCGTTATCACGTGTAGTGGATACATTCCACTATACTGCGTCATCGTCATCTTTATCACGTGGAGTGGGTTCCACTACACGTGGCTACCTACCTACCTACCTACTACTACTACTACTACTACTACTACTACTACTACTACTACTACTACTACTACTCTAGCGGCCATCGTCATCTTCATCGGCCGCCTATAAGTTATGGCACGCTCAGGCGCTTGTGCCTCGCTCCTCGTGCGGTGCGCTGCGAGGTTAGAAAAAGAAAATAAAGAATAGTCTTCTTCTGCTCCTGCCATCGGCCTGAACGGTTCCCTGGTATTTCGCTCGCCGCCACACGCATTGTTATAGAGGACTAACCTCAGTGCCTATAACTCCTAATACAACTACAGAGGAGGGACAGACCCACACCCTAAGGAGCTTCGCCCCTAATATGCTCAAAATGCTGCTTTCACAAGAGTGAGTGCAACTGTGGTTTATAACGTTCACTGTGATATTAAGGCGAAAGCCTTAGATGCCTAATCGAACGGGAAATTTGGCCGTCATCGGTGACCACCCCGCGGCGTCGGGTCGAGTGATGCAAGAAATCATCACCACGTGACGACGTCATCATTTAACGTCATCATGACGTCACTGATAGCAAAATTTCGTGACGTCATGTGACAACGCCACACGGTTCCGTTGTAGCACCCTCCTTCGGGCGGCGAAGAAAACCGCAGAGCGCGCCACCTCAAGAAAAAAAATGAAGACAGCACTTGGCAGTGGCACGTCAAGCTACGGCTCGTGTTCCCTACTTGCTTGCTTGCTTGTTCCTGTATACTTGGCTCTTACCCACTTCGGGGGATTGGCCATGTAGCCGGCGGTTCATATAAGGGGAAATATTTAATTTTGAAAAGGGATGTGAAAGAAATCGATCGCCACTGGAATAACAAAAATTTTAAGAATGACCAGACTATATAGAATAATACAATAATATGGAAATCAATGAACTAATGAAAGGAATTTTGAAGTACGAAAAATTGATGGGGAATAATGTTAACAGGGAATTCTTTTTGTGTCAACAAGAAATTAGCATATGGCTACGCAGACGTTTCTGTTGCTGAATCCCAGAGAAGGCGCCCCAAAGTAAAGATGATTTTGAGGATTCAGAGTAATTTTTAGGTTTCTGAATCACTTTTCGAAATGCTGTTTTCTATGGCGAGTAAAACGACTGCATTTAAGCAAAAAATGATCAATGTTTTCGGGCTCTTGGCGGTAATAGCAAATAGGAGATAGCACCAGACCAGACCTGTATAAATAGAAATTCAGCGGGGGAATACGGCATCGAAATTTTGTAATAGCCACTTCCAGTTTTCGAGTGGGGCACCATTTGTTATTCCAGGCAAGAGAGAGATGGCCATATTCTGGGACGGGTAATTTCATATTCTTGGCATCTTGAAGTAGAGAATACTTTCGGTATCTAGACTCTGTAATAAAAGCTGTGTCAGGCACAATCAACAATACTGGGCCACCTAGGGACCACCGCGCGAGCGTATCAGCCATCTCGTTCAAAACTATTCTACGATGTCCTGGTACTCATACTAACCGCACGGTACGCAAATTTTGGGGGGATTAATGATGTGAAATCATTCAGTAGGGAAGACTCGGAAGAAGAAGGTGAAGATAGATATGTACATGCTGTCAGTGAGTCAGTCACTATAACAACTTCCGAATCATTTACTGAAAGTTTTCTAAGGGCTAATATAATTGCTATGAGCTCTGCTTCGAATATGGGAGTATAATCCGGAAGAGGCAAGGAGTATGTCCATGATAAAGCCTCTGAGAAAATGCCCACTCCCGCTTTCTCTTCGCACATGGATGCATCAGTGGCTATTACATTATGTATTCCCAATTGTAGTAAATGATCTTCTAATAAGCCTATTAAATATCTCGAAGGTAAAAGTTTGGCATTAGGTGGGAATATATTGTCAAATTCTATTTTTGGTTTCAACGATGATTTATCATTTGGAACGATGTGACGTATGTTAACATTTAATGATTGCAGTTGGTCTTGCACAAACAAAACTTGTGGTTTATACACGCGAGACCAAGGTTCATTAAAAAATGTCGGCGATTCAGATATGAATACAAACTGCAAGCGTCTTTGAGATGATGCGTCAATTTTTAAGTATGTTTTGATGGTAAGAATGCGGAATCTGCAACCTAAAGTGGGTATTCGGGCTTCTTGACATAAAACATTGTTTGCCGTAAATTTTGGTACCCATAGACAACTTCGCAGGGCCTCTCGCTCTAAAAGAACCAAGGGATTAAGCTTGTAAACTGGACCCCCTGAGTATAAAATGCCACTTAATTGTAAAATCGGCCCAACGTACATACGCTAAATCAGAAGTAGATAATCTCTGCGTAGCCCATAGGGGTGTTGACCTAGTTTACGTAACATCCCAACAGCGTGTGTCGCCTTACTTTTCACATGCTCAATGTGCTTGCGCCAACTGAGTTTATCATCATAAATTACGCCTAAATATTTAACACTGTCATTTTGGGGAATTATTTCTTGACGATACTGAAGAGAAATCCTAACTGGAGAATTCAAAGGGAAAACAATCACAGAACTTTTGCTAACGTTCAAAGTCATTCGAATATGTTCAAACCACATTTCTAAAGTACCTAAATACGCTTGTAGTACCGCATACAATGAGTGAATATTAGATGCCGAAGCGAAGAACGCAATATCGTCTGCATATACATACACTTTAACGTTATTGTGCAATGGGATTGTGCTGAAGAGAACATTAAATAAAACAGGGGAAAGAACGGAACCTTGAGGGACCCCTCCGGACTGATCATATTTCGAAGATGATAGTCCACGTTGGGAACAGTAAAATTTCCTATCCATTAGAAACTCATATACCCAATTAATAATATATTACGGAAAGTTCAAGTTTTTTAAGGCATTGAGGAGGATGACATGTACGACACTGTCATATGCCTTAGCCAAATCAAGAGTTACTAATGCTGCATATTGCCTCTTGTGACGAGCAAGCATTTAGGTCCCCTTCCCCATCCCTATACAGAGTAGCATGTCAGCGCTATATAGACGCCGGCAAAAATCTCTGTTTTTCCAATAAAGAGTATCTCTCTCTCTCTCCGTCCCTCTAAATCTACATGTGCATGCCATATGGAGTATCCAGGTCTACATCCTATCTGACATGGGCTCAGTATTGACCTATCTGCAATAAATTTAATGATTCTAATGTATAACACTCTTACTCCCTTAAACATCGAGTGAGAAGAAAAAGAAGGCGTTCGCCTTCGAGTAGTCATAGGTGAATGCGCAAGGCACCCTGTGAGGTTTTTCAACCGGTTTTGAATATAAAAAGCATGTAGAATGAGTTTTCGGAGCGGTCGTCGTCGTGTCATGCCACTTTACCGCCTCGCGAGCGAGGCTCTCCTGCTACTTCAACTCGTCGGCAGGTGCCGCTAGTCCCCCAGCTCACAACTTTCATACTTGTACTCATGAGCGTGAAATCACGAGTAGAGTGAAGGCGGCGCCATTTATTTATTTACTTATTTATATGCAATAATGCTGCTTTCCTTCGAGAGCGTGACAGTTGGGCAGTACAATCATTTTTCGCAAAAATTTAAAGAAAAAAACAGTAGCAAACACTTACAAGCATACTAACAGGATATGAAGGTCATCAATACAATGGAAGAATACAAAAGTTACATAATAATAAAACTCGACATATACAACTACAAGATACATTGCAAGCTATAGATACTATACAATGCTAAGAACAAACCGAATGACAATAGTGAGGAAGAGATATGAAGCTTTAATGAAGAGTGGACAAACGTGATCATGATAACATAAGTATGGCGAGTTAAAAAGTGAGCAACAGAAGGCGCTTGAATTGCAAGCATTGAAAGCACGTTTAAAAAATGGCTAATCTATCGCAAAATGAAGGTGTAAACAAAGAAAGAGGGAAAAAAACGTGTATCGCTTTACCTAACGGACATGGATCTGGGTCGGTGACTTTCAATACATAGCTTCTGTCATGCGCTCACAGTTTCTTGCTATTCGGGAAGTAAATGATTCAGATAATGATTCGGTGCTGGTGAAAGCAGCATCAAGTTGATCCCATTCTGCTGTTACGAGCGGGAAGAATGAATATCTAACGCGTCGTTTTTACACACGAATTCTGTCAATGTGTGCCCATGCTCATTATGTGTTTGTAGAGTCTGCAAAGTGATACGTATTCAGTAATATCTATCTTGTAGTTCTTCTTTAGTAGTCGGTACAGGAAATTTAAGCGAGCGTGTTTCGCTCTTGTGGAGAGTGTGTGTAAACCAGACTGGATTAAACGATGTGTTGGCGAGTCTGTGCGTCTGTACTTATTGTGGATAAGGCTCACACGTTTCCTTTTATTGCTTCTAGTTTGCTTATGTCAGTCAGCGTATGCGTAAACCAGACTCTGTTAGTGTATTCGAGAACTGGCCTTACAAATGATGTGTAGGCCAACAGCTTCGTTGACGTTGTTGAGAGCGCTAGAGTTCGTTTTAAGAAAAATAGTTTGCGTAGTGCCTTCGAAGTAATATTATCGATGTGTTTGTGCCATTTAAGATCAGAAATGAGTGTAACTCCTAGATATTTATGTTCTTCAACTTTATTAAGTTGAGGGCCGTTAATTGCGTATGCGAAGTTGGACGATTTTTGTATGTTTATTTTCATCTGCTATTTAGAGCGCCAATTAGCAAACACAGCTAGAGAAACATTAAGCTTAATATGGTCGTTAACATGATTAATTTCTTTATTAATGACAAAGTCATGAAATAGATTTATATTGCAACAATTGTTAACAGTGATACCATCAATATAGATTAGGAAGAGCAATGATCCAAGTTCTGAGCCTTGAGGAACACCGGCTTCGTACTTGGGCCGAGCCGGAGTTCTTCAAAGCTCGGTACTAGGGACATTGTTCTGGTCAGCACAAACGAAGGCTATGTCCAGATTTAAAAAATATTATAATAAAAATAGTGTACTGCTTTTCAACAATAATACAAAAACCCTTGGATGCGCAAACTATTGCCGCTTTGAATTGAAAACCATGGAAACAATAAAGAGAAATAAAATTCAGGTGTGGCCGACAACTGCAGTTGGCACCGTCGAAGCAGAAAATAACAGTGTAAAAAGCAAAATTACAATAATTAAGAACTAGAAACCCAAAATAAAATAAATATTTGAAACTAATTGAATACAAAGAGCTGTAATAATGAGCTGAAAAAAAATAGCTATCTTTTTTATTTCACTATATCGACAAAACAAAAAAGTCACAGTTTCACCGCAAGGGTGAAGCAATGAATGCGATAGCAAAAAATTGTAATGTTATACGAAGTGAGGCTGGCAGCTAACTCTTTTTGGATCCGATCTCACGCAACTCTAGAAAACGCTTGTTTAAGAGAATTCTCTTCGCGTTGAAAGCGCAGCACGTAGAAGGGTACGCCGGCCCGGCCGCCGAGAAGGGGAGATGAGAAGGGGAGATAAAGCGCGCGCCCGCGCCCGCGCTCGTAAAATCGATCGTCGCCCCCCCCCCCTCCGCCCGCTGTCGGCCGCCGAGAAGGGGAGATAACGCGCGCGCCCCCCGCTCGTAAAATCGAAGGTCGCTCGAGGGACCCCCCCCCCCCTCGCGTCTTTTCACGCTTACGAACGACGGGCGGGCCCGGTTATATATATACATATACATATACGGCAAATGACGCCGACGCCGACGGCGAAAACCAGCCGCGAGTGTCCATATAATTGCTATCGCAATAAAAAACGCGCAAAGCTGCGCTCACAATTTCAGTTGGGCATCAGCGTAATTGTCGTTAATATTCTTCCTGCTGGGGAACAGATGGTTACATTGATATTCTTCCAAGCATTTTTTTTTGCAATGTTGTTAATATTGAGGATTTATAGTTCAGAAACTAATTATGTGCGTACTTATGGCAAAGAAATAGTTGCTTACCTGATGTAAAATTGTGTCAAACGTGCTATTTTCTGCATACAGACTGCAGCCGTTCTACGAAACAACTTCCTGAAGACAACAGAAGACAAGACGATTACGATACGGCCACGCGCGAGTATTGCCTAAAGCGTCGTTGTGAACTTTGGGTGCGCCGTAATAACAATGAATCTCAGCAGAGCCCAGGAGCACTAAGCGATTCCCATTGCTGCGAACAATTTTTCAACAAGACTTGTGCAGTTTCAACAATATGCCGTCACTAGTAAATCGATAGTTCTTAATAAAGTGTACATCCAACATGCTCCTATTGTATGCTATTTCTATATCTCGTCCTGGTATTATTGTAGTTTGCGCTTAAATACAGCCGTCCTTATACTGTCACACTGAGAACCCACATGTGACGACAGTTTAAACACAGCGACGTGAAAGGAGTGTCGCTATAGTGGATCGACACAACCTTGGCTGGCTCGAGGGTTTTCAGCCTCTCTCTTAAGTCGAACGACTGTATTAGCACTTTCACCTCGCTTCACAGTACCGCTGTATATGTCGCCGTCACGCGATTTTCAATGATTCACGAGGTCCGGGCGTATGTAGAATCATGACATTCTAATCCCTATGATTATGTGACGCTCCTCAGCAAAATCAATTGATTGGTCCGTGTATGGCCAGTCGTGCTGTATGTATAGCGGGTGTTCAAAATGAAGCTTTATAGTTTTCTTAAAATTTTGCACTAGGAGGTATTACCGGCGTCAAGTAGAACGCGAACAGCGGCAAACATTAGCAATGAGTCATCATCATAGACATGCGCCGTGCTGACAAACAGGAGAACTGCGCGCCTGTCAAGGGGGATGACTGGGCGGCGCGCACAATACCATTGCGAAGGCTTGCCGCTGTTCGCGTTTCATTTGACGCCGAGAGTACGCGAAAACCACCTTTGCAGATAATTTATGTATCTAGGGGGGACACAGAGTGAGTCAATAAATAACGCTGCCAAATTCCAAATTAACTAAGTCTGATTAATGATATTTACAGTGACTGCATAAGCGGGCATGCTTGTTTAAAAAAATTGAGGAAGCCGCGTTTTTACGAAGTTCCACATCAAATAATTCTTCTCGAATGTAAGTGCTCCGAGTTATCCCCCTGCAAAGTTTAACTGTGCTTTGCATTATTACGCATGAAAGGATGGGAGGATAAACGGCTATTTGGGTGAGTTGGTTGAATTGCATGTTAATAGGAGTTGCAGCGCAAGCACGAGACACACAGCGCTCGTGTTGTCCCTCTTTGCTTTCCATTCCTCGCCTTGCCTTCCGTTACGCTTTGCCTTCAGCACCTTCGTGGATGGGAGGATCAGTGCCATGCGAGTTCTCCAACTCATAATTCAATTAAAAACAATATTTTCACGCTTTTTTGCTTGGGTGCATCTGTAGGGTCGTCTTGGTCTGGCCCTCATGGAGATTGTAGAATGTTACGCAATGTCTAAAGGCCCAACCACATGCATGCACGCGATTTTCGAGCGACGACGACGAGCAACAGCGAAAAGCGACAGGATTTGGTGTCGCGGAGGCCCATCTGTCGCTGTCGCTTTTCGCGTCGCGTGTTTCTGGAAAACTAGAAAAGATAGCTTGTTGCCCGGAAGTGAGCGTGACGATTTCCGGCAACATGGCGGCACTCCTGATCCTAGTTTCGGTTGCAGTTTGCTCTCGATGCTTGTTACCGCACGTACTTGAAGGACTGCAAAGTATAGACTGCCTTCTTATACTCACATCCATAGGTCGGCAAAACTTGTGGAGCTCGCTCAGACTCACTCATGAAATATGTTTTGCGCTTAGGGCTCACTCGGCCTCAAACTAACCAAAATTTTTCGAAGCCGGACTCACTCGAACTCACACTCACGAAAATTTTCATCAACCCGACTCAGTTGGACTCAAGCTCAGCAAAACATTCCTCACCCGGACTCACTGAGACTCAGACTCATGGATCGATCTGAGTCTGAGTGAGTCCGAGTGAGTCGACTCATGAATCCGTTAGCCTAGCATTATCTTTTTCGACCATGGTGTCAATGCTCTATAACACCAATATCTCATGTAATCGGGGCTCCTCTTGGCGCCTTTTTATATAGTACCTTCGAATACGAGTTATGAGTGCTCGTAACCAATAAGGCCATTTTTCTTGAAAGAGATGACAACGTAAGATCTATTTGTCAAAAATATTCTTGGAAGAGTTGGCGAAGGGGGAGGTCAAGAGAATCCCCTTCCCAATTCACGCCTCTGATGAATGAATATTGAAATATTGTATGAAAGAGAATGTTTTGGAATACATGTGTGAGTAAACGTGAGCATAAACGTGAATCCTGCTAAGGCTGATAGTAATGCTGAAGATGAGTAGATATGACCATAGGCCGGAAAAAAGAAGTGGAAATCACTCAGACTTACTCAGGAAAGATATCTTGCGCTTTGGGCTCACTCGGACTCAGACTCACTAAAATTTTCCTCAGCCGAACTCACTCGGACTCGCACTCACGAAAATTTTCTTAAAGCGGACTCACTCAGACTCTAACTAAAATATTACTCACCCGGACTCACTCAGACTCAGACTCACGGCCCGATCTGAGTCTGAGTGAGTCCGGGTGAGTCGACTCATGAGTGAGTTCGCCGACCTATGCCCACATCTCACGCGGAGAGTGAGGCAGCGGCCGTATTTTGTCGTTAATCTTCTTATCGACGGCTTGTTTTGATGTTTCTGTGGTAGATTGCTGCAATGGCGGTAGCTTGCTGCAATGTCAAATCGTCATGCGAAGTGCGTCGTAGCCGTTGTAGCGTACGCTTGTGGGCACCCTGTCGCGGTTAAACAAAAAAATTGCGAAAAAGGAAGTCGCGAAGCGCTTTTATGACTTCCTTATGCCACACAAGACAGTAATAAATTTGGCATGTTGTCATCGATCTACTTTTAAACTTCTTCTCGCAGTTTATCGGCAAGCACGCGATAGTTTTGAAGGTACCAACAATGACATTTCGTCGCCAACATGTGGTTGCAGCCGTCGCGACGCGACAGCGCGACGGAGCTCGTTTGTCGCTGTCGCTCGTCGCCGTCGCTCGAAAATCGCGTGCATGCGGTTGGGCCTTAGGCGCAACGTTCTTTAACCAGACGAAAACAGCACGTGTCCAGGCGGGAGAACGCGTAATCTGTCTGTAATGGCGTGGACTGTGTACACCTGGACCGCGTGGTGGCGATTCAGCGTAATGTGTATTCGCCGCTCAATCGCGCTGTCGTTTTGCTAGTAAACACGTTGAGGAAGACGATCAGTATTACAACCTTTAAATAAACGTTGCGGAAGCGCATCGCTTCACGGAGTGTAAAGTACGTTCTCTAATAATGATAATTGCCGGGGATTTACGTCCCAAAGCCACGATGTAATTCTGAGGCACGCCTTAGTGGAGCGCTCCGGAAGTTACGACCACCTGGGGTTCTTTAACATGGACCTAAATGTAAGTACTCGGATCTCTAACAATTCGCCTCCACCGAAATTCGGTCCCCGCAGCCGGGATTGGTACCGCGCCCTCCGAGTCAGCAGCCGAGCACCGCAGCCATTGTATCGCCGTGGAAGCTGCCTACCACGTTCGTTGGATCTGCCACTTTTTAGACAGGCAATATTGAACATGATAATAATGCGAATTCAGTGAAACGTCAATATTTCAGATCATTTTTCCACAGCCATAATTTCGTAGAAGGCGCTAAGTAGTTATTGAATGATATGACATCACTCCTTAAATTACTCTACATGCCTTTGAAAATTACGTACTGATCTGAGCATGGTTTCATATTATGACGGTTAAGCGCATTTTCAGATCGCTTCAAACCACAGAAATTGGGCCGTATTCTCACCATCAAAATAACTAAAGTGGTATCAAAATAAGAAACAAGAGCAAGAAAACTCATTGTCAAGGCGATCATAATCCTCAGACCCTTTGTACTGTCTCTGTAAATGCCCATTCTGTGTTCAGCGCTCAAATAACGTATTCGATTAACTTCAGGCGAAACAAAACCCATGTTTTCTTCAGTGGCAATTACGTGGCATGCATTTTCAGAGCTAAAACAAAATGACGGGAGTGATTACCTCAGAATGATCGGCAAAGTTTATCTCCTGATTTTGTAACGACGAAAATGGGTGCAAAAATCTCGTCCGCGAACACGTCCGTCGTTGTGAGGAGGAAGTGAAGCAGGAAGAGTCGGGTTACGCCGAGGAGGCTATGGTTCCGGAGGACATACTGCGTGAAGTTTGAAGAAATCAAGCTTATTTCGCTTACGCGTTACACTACACGCAGTATACCTGTGCCTACCTTTCGTTGATGCGGCTGTGGGTAGCCGCTGCAAAATTAATTTTACATTGACGGTGGCAGGTGTTAGATGACCGAGCGGCGACGTAATTCTTTTATATATAAGTTACATCTATTTTCTTGCCGAAAAGTGAAGCTTCTTTTCATTAAGTGAAGGAACACTTTGGCTTACCCAGGGCTGGGCAGTATCGAAGATACATGTATCTTAGATACTATCTTAGATATTCTTCGGGTATCTTGTATCTGTATCGTGATACGTCTCACAAAACGAGTATCTGTATCTGTATTTCCGATACATTCAATAATGTATCGTGAATCTTAAGATACAAGATACTGCTTAGAAACGCCACCCTGCGAAACAACAAACTTCGGCTGAACTCTGCTTCTCAAGCTGATACTGCTGCCGCTAAACCACCTCCATAAAGCTGACGACAGTGATATTCATTTGTCTTTCCGCCAGAGTTTTCTAGTGAGCAGAGGAAATAAGGTCTATAGGCGTCTTTATTGGTGGAGCAGAGTCATGTGATGGCGCTCGAGCCATCTCGACAAAAAGAAGCGCGCGAACGTCTACGTGCACCCGACCTTTTTTTTCGATATTATCTTTCTTTTTAGCTGTGTCGGTGCCATGAACCTTGTTTGTAGCCACGGTACTGTGCTGCGTACTCCAATGCGTGCGGCATCTTTCGCTCAAATTCGGTTGCGGGTACAGTGTTCTTATTTAAGTTTGTCTTGCGTAGTGCTTTGTTACAAATTCTCAAAAATGCAAGAATGGGGTTGCTTTGCGTCTCGCTGCTTTCACACAGAGATTTCACAGATCTCGTCGATGTAAGCTTGACTTCGACACAATGTGGCTTATATGCAGATTAGATTATAACAACCGTCCCACCACCGGTGTCAATGCTATATGCAATAGAACTAGCATTTACGTAACAGATGATATTTTGGCGTACAATATATTTGTTCTTCGTGCTAAGTTTTTTAATAATAGCTTGATTGTCAGCACAAATGCTCTCTTTGCAGTCCTCCGTTTGCATTCCACACATTACCTAGGCCACTGTGTACTTTTTTTTCCGTTTGTTAACTGTAGTAAGTCTTCTGTAACCTCCTCCTCCTGTTACTTATTCTTATTTTTAAGTGTCTGCGTCATTGTTACTATTTGCATACCTACATTCCATGCGAGTTTTACTGTTCAGGCGATGTTAGGGCAAAGGTAAAATAATCTCAGCGTGCCTAGTGCTTACAGGAACGAAAATTCTGCTTACGATTTAATAAAACAGCAAAATTTAGTTTACATTATAATAATGAAAATTATAACAACAAATCTTAAAGACGTTGGAAAGGGGATTTTAGAGTCATTTAGTCTCATCCGCGTCCCCACGAGCCCTTTAGTGCTATGTTCCGTGGGCACTGAGTTTTTTTGTATGTCCTTAATACCGTAGTTGACGATACATCAGGCTCTGTTTTCATAGGTTTTAGGGATGCCACTTGTGTGTCACGTAACTGGAACCAAACATTTGCAAATAAGAAGTGAAGCTGAACCGAATAAAACGAACGATGGGGTTTACCGCCACGTGGCTCTCATTCGGGTATTTTTATACTGCGCCTAATTTCTTAACTGAGATGAAGAATGTAACAGTTCTGTTATTTATTTCGGGGCCAACCGCGTTTCTTTACGTTTGATAGGGCATTCTGAAACGACAGATCTGATTTTTTTTGTGGAAAAGGTACATGCTATAGTAGTGATTTTTCCGCCGTTAAAAGGGAGCCGGAGAAATATGAGCATGTTACGGCGCACGTACGCTATATATATTGTGCTGCAGCGCTCAAAGACGTGCTTCGAGCGACATAACCGGCAAGCGGACCGTGGCGAAATGAGCGGCCGTGGCTTAGGCATCAGCTCCACAGCGCGTCAAAATTTCTGACCGCCACACACGGCAAAGAAACACCATCGTCCCTGAGAAGCGACAAGCTGACGGTCCGCGCGCAGGTTGTTTCCCTCCAAGCACGTTTATGAGCGCTGCAGTACGATAGCGCATGAGCGCAGTCAGGTGGCTTTATTTGATATTTCGTGTGCTTTCTTTAAAAGCCAGAAAATATTTCCCATGGCGAATGTACGCCGCCAAAGAAACAATTTCTTCGGTCATTTTTAAATGCGTTCTACGATGTGACGAAGCGCACTCTGTCCTAAAGTGAATATTAAAAGTGTTGCATACTTGACCATAGTTAATCAACCAAGTAAGCGCAATATAAAAATACCAGAACGAGCGCCACGTGACGGTAAACCATATGTCATTGGTTTCACTCAGTCATGGTTAAACGCTATTTTTTAATATTTGTTTATCCTTACGTGAAACACCCTTTGTACTCATTAACAGACATTTTTAACACGAAAGTGTTTTATGCCGGGGTCCACCAAGATTTCAGTGACGTATTACCATCACAGAAATGACGTCGAAAAAATACACATGATCAGAAGACACAGAAAAAAGTTCCGTCAACAGGAGGCGAACCTATGACCTCTTGGTCCGCGGCAAACGATGCTGGGCACGCTATCCACTGCGCCACGGTCACATACTCTATAGGCTGTACAAACATGTCTTTTATATCTACCACTGTCCTCTCTCAGTGCTTTTGCTTAAGCGAAGTAATGCATTATGACCATGCGATCTACGATTCGTTCCTTCAAAGCGTCGTTTCTACGCGTCTATTCCACTCGGCACGTTTCGAATAGGAAAAGTGCAACTTTTTCGACGCATTAACACATTACCAGGTGGCGACGTTACCCCAGCGTCGACCTCGCTCATAGCATCTATCCATACCGAAAAAAGCTCTCCGACGCGCTAGTGCTTCGTGTGGCCGTAACTCGGCGTTCCAAAGTTACGCTCGTCGCATGAAAAATCGCAGCCGGCCAACGGGGAAGACAAGACGCGCGTTGCGTTTCCCTCTGGTCGGGCAGTGGTGTTTATTAACTGTAACCTAACCAACGTTGCTCTAACATGCCACGAGTAGGCGACCTTAGCCCAATTTCGGCGTCCACTTAGTGACTCTCTCCTGGGTGTCACACCGCTTTATCTGATTCCGCTCTCCCCGTACTGCTACCACAAGCATCTATGGGTTTCTTCAATCATTCATCATGGACGCTAGTCGAAGGGATACAGATGACACCAATAGAGATTGCGCAAGCTCTCTTATATCAATGTACAGAAAAGATTCAACTACTTCTGTAAGGACACGTTTCACTTTTCTGTTATACCGATTCCTATGACGGAGGGATCAACAATGTTTTCTTTATTAAGGAATTCGCCTTGCTATCTGACTTAGGTTTATTCGCTTTCCTTTTTTTAGGTACCTGTAAAGACTTTTTTTGTGTTACAAAAAAAGCAGATAAGCAGGTTAGAAGTTGCAATAGTGTGAATAGCAGCGATATCCTGCGGCGCTTTTTGCCACGTAAAATACATCTGGGAAGCTTCTGGGACGAAGTTCTTTCGGATAGGAATTGGTAGAAGATTGTACGTTAGTGAATATGCTGCTAACGAACACTTTACGCAATGTAGAACATGAAAAAACATTGCAGTTTTATGTCCTCAGTGAAGAGTGAGCGCTGACTCGGGTAGTTATCGTCTCCACATGATGCTCCACAAAAAATATCGCTACCAGCGTTGTCGCTGTTCTCTACACCTGTAGGGTGATGCGGAACTACGAAAGTGGTAGTACGCTAACGGACAAGGTAAGACTCTGCACCGGTATTTGTGCCATCTTGCGGAGGCTTCTTATTGAAGTTCTTGCAATTAGACGGCATCTCGCTTGCTGGTCGCCAAGTAGAGCAGCGACACCCATCAAATACAAAAGTGTCAAGTAAACAAATGCCAATAACTTGTGT
The DNA here is from genome assembly GCA_030522465.1 of Rhipicephalus appendiculatus. Taxonomy (NCBI): domain Eukaryota; kingdom Metazoa; phylum Arthropoda; class Arachnida; order Ixodida; family Ixodidae; genus Rhipicephalus; species Rhipicephalus appendiculatus. The sequence goes on along the minus strand of JALIZH010014227.1, from coordinate 2,006 downwards.
CGGAATGAAACTAATATATATTAAGCAAGAAAAACATAATTTTCGGGATTCAAACATATATTTAATTGAAATAAACAAAGTTGGTTGCAGTTAAGACATTTTCAAGCAAACACTTCTGTACATAGGTATTTGCAGCGTCATTATATAGATCTATAATAGCAAATTTACACATGTATCGAAGTATCTTAAGATACAATTTGGAAGTATCGTATCGGATACATTCATTCCGGAAGTATCTTGTATCTGTATCTCCAATACTTCCTTGCCCGAGTATCTTGTATCGTATCGCGACACAATTTCAAAGTATCTTTGCCCAGCCCTGGGCTTACCTGGTGTTTAGTGTTCAATATTATTAGTATGTCAGGATAAGTTTCTTTCTTGATTCTGGTATTGCTAGTTTACGGTTGATGGGCTCGCGGTGGTAAAGGTTGTCTGCTTTTTGAATTTTTTTTGTTGATTACAGACGGAAGATACCGCTGGTGCATTGAGTCGTGAACAACTTCGTAACCAGGAGACCTGACGGCTTTCAGCTTTTTTTAGGCTCAGTTTAAATTTCCCTCTATCCCTCTGACGTCGCTGTGTCTGCAAAACTCGAAGCACGTCTGAAGAGAATTTGCCAATGCCCGCATTACTCGTACAAACGACCCGTTAGGAGTCAACGTTATTATTTTCGTTGTCCCTCTCCTCTCCGTCAATTCTGCAACAGGAGGCAAACACTGACGAGTACAACGCTTACAGATACGGACACGCACTCAGCCTGGCACGTACGAGCGGCTGTAGCGCGCTGCCGTGCGCGGTGGACTTCAGTCCCGGCTTCGAGATAGCGGAACGCAGCGTGGGTAAGGGTCGCCGCTCGCTTGCCATAAACTCTGCTCGAGACGACGCGTGAGGAGGAAGCCCTCCTTGATGTTGCCTTTCTCTCTCGCCTCTCTCCCTGTGCATACGCACGATATCCTCGCCGCCGGACACCGCATTTCGCTGTCGGCGATAACGGCCTAGTCAGTTCAAACGGAAAGCATTCTCAAACCTTGGCGCTTGCTCACCTGTGGACTGGCGTCGCATGGGCCACCGCCCCTCCGTAATCTACATTCTTCACCGCTATCCTCAAAGACAAGCTGGTGTGCGCGCATCTATACTGTGGTGTGAAATTTGAGCTCCCCCGTGCGTCTGGCAAACTGAGCAGCCATGGATGAAGGAGTAGCGTGTGTCAAGTACATTCTCATCACTTGCAATCTACTCGTCTGGGTAAGTTCATTGGGCGGCGTCAAGTTCAAATACAGTAGATGTCCGTTGTTCGGGCCATGTTAGGCTTAAGTTATTGTTGACAATCTTGTGTCGCCTATTCTGTGACGGCTGCATTAGATCGTCACACATTACACATACAATGAAGAACCAAGCCTTTACTGTAAAAAGGTCAGTAAATAATTCAAATGGTTAGATATCTCGACGTTCAAAAAAAAGATGCTATTTGCCATGTGTGCTGTTTACGTACCGTATCGAGTGACCCGTTCGATCGAACAGGTATACGAGAAGTAACAATTATTCAGTGAACTCAAGGATATGCGTGCCACACAGCAGAAGTTAATTAGGCCTTAATTCCAACCAACGCCAGTATATGCACAAATAAACACTACTCCGAAGTCGCATCACTTCCTAGAACTTTGGATCATACTAGCTCGATAAACGTTATAAGGTGATAATTTACAGCGCTAATAAATATTGATTTTTTAAGGTTATTTTTTAAACTCTACAGCAACCTGCAGATTACAACTACGTGGATGTGTCCAAGGAATCTGGGCCCTTATATTTGCCACATCTCTTTTTATCATGATTATTTCTCCCTCTCGTGAGAAACTTCATCATTCGATTTTCGTTGGTCGATGCAGGCACAAAAAAAAGTTAGTTCACCGCGCTGGAAAAGGCACTCAGCAAGGTGACGATGAGGGCGTGCTGCAAGGTGCTGAACTTCTTGATGCACGCTGTATCTCGGTTGCAGCCATTCCTAC